>QVRM01002079.1:0-88308 GCA_003439945.1 Dermanyssus gallinae
TCATCATAACTCGAAAAATAGCGAGCAATGTGATGAAAACGGGAATTTGTGTTTCTCGGGCAGCAGCGCGTATCGGCGTATTTGTCGCACGACCGCCTACACCGAGACCATGCTGTTGAACACTGTGGCAAGTAATTACCACAATCGAGAACATGGCCCGGTTGGTCCTCAGTTTGCTAACATTCTTACTACTAACTGTCCCGACCTTAGCGTCCTCCCGCTCCCATCATTCAACAGCCCGGCAGAATGAGTTTAATTTCGTTGCAATCTCCAAAGATCAAAGGGCAAACTCCTCGGCCTATGCCTACATTGATAGCATATGCCCAGCGCTACCAGTAGCATCTGTGGTATTTGCTCCTATATCATCTTCTCTTCTCCCGTTTGCTCGCTTTGCCTGTCTCCTCTATCTTTGCATATTTCCTGTATTTCATACATACAAGGCACCCAGAGTAGAATCTGCCAATTGTCACGGGTCATTCACCTACCTACCACCGGCCTCTACACTACACGATACTTTTTGTTCTATAGATGCGAAGAAAAATAGTGGTCACGGGAATGTTCGTATTGTTACGGCTCTTTATTGTCGTCGTCGTCGTTGTTGTTTTTGCAGTTCTTGCTATTGTTGTGGTAGTTGTTGCTATTGTTGTTGTTCCTCTTTTCTTGTTGATGGTGTTGTTGTTGTTGCTACTTGTTCCGCCAAAACTAAAGCGGCATCATACGATATATAGAGAAATGGGTGCGCGTACACGTTCACACGCGTCCACAGACAGGACGGAAAGCGTACCGAGGGGCAGACATGCATTATATGGGGACTGAAGGCAAAACCAGAGATCCCTTCCCCCCCCCCCCTCCCCCCCCCCCAGAAACCGGTTTCGACACGGCACACAGATAAAGATGAGGAAGCGATCCGCCGACATCATCATGTTTGGACCGACAGAGCAGCCGAGAGCAGCATCTGGTGTTGCTCGAACACTGCTCCAACTCGTACAACATTGGCCACAGCGACTACTACAACCGCTTCAGCTTGCTCCACGTATCATCTCTACGGCGATGTGTTGTTGTTTGTGTTGCCATATTTAATTTGTCGACCCTTTCAATACTTTCATATCGCTCGCGGTGTACCCTTGCTAGCGGCTCGTAGCGACTCCATCATCGTTCTCAGTGAGCAGCTGAAAAATAACATCGCTCTTACTACGAAGACGCTTCAACGCCACCGTTGCGAACATCGGCGAATGGCGAATGGTCTCGAATGCCATGCGCTTCAGTCCCATGTCGTTTCTTGAGCGACTGCACGGTGATAGTATTGCTTATCGAAGCCCTAGTTTTGTGCATATAGGTTATATACATATATGTCGCAAAGGGGGCATGTGTTCCTACATATATTTTTCATTTTGTTTATTTCTCAATACTTGAAAAACGAAAAAACAATCATTTTAATCAGACGAGAAGCGGAAATGGTCTTGTTTTGGAATGAGAGCGAAATGACCCAAAAAAGTTGTTTCGAAGCGTTTTATCCTGACATATCTTCATCTTTGTACATACATATTAAAGTGAACACATGCACAACCGTTAGCATTTCACCAACTTGCGTAATAAATGAATCCACTCGCCCCAAAAGACAAAGTTAAGGATTGAAAGGTCGGGAGATAGCGCCGGCCAAGCGATGGGCCCATCCTGGCCAATCCTCCAATTCGGGATGGTCGCGTTCAGGTAGCCCGCATCACAGCAGGTGTTTGCGGTTTCGCTACAGTGGCCAGAAGCTAACACATTTTAAGAGCATCTTATACGTACTTTAAATTTTTCAATTATGCTATATACGCAAGGGGCAACATCTTTCTTGGCTCACGTTCTAAGAGATATAATAGCAGCAACCGTCGCCATGACTTCAATCCCGGCTTCCGCCGAAGCTGTCGGTAAGGACAGCTCGAATACTCATCATCTTATTTATTTAACCTTATATCAAGTATATATATATATATATATATATATATATATATATATATATATGATATATATGATATATATATATAATATATATATATAATATATATACAGTTCTCGGCATGTCAGCTGTTCTTGGTGCCGTGATCTCTTCTCGCTCGGCCAGGCAAGCAGATGCATGATACTTCGTACACGTATTCGAACAAACCAGGTACGATAGCCATAAGCTATATACCATGGTACATATGTGGCGATTGTTAAATGGAAGATCAGATAGGCACTGCAAATATCCAGATCTCCAGCTTTTTGCCGAACTTGTTTAACTTCATTTTCCCATTTTGAAGTAAAGTTTCAATTGGTACGCAGCGGCTCAATCTCAATCGAATTATCTCAATAACCGGTTCACAGCCTGACAATAAGTACACAAAGCGAATCCTTGCCCTCATTGACAGGCAAAGTATTCGCTTCATGTACATTGCGAAACACCTTTCAAGCAAACCAAAGTTTGCCCGAGTGAGGTATCCCATACTCTGTCAAGACCATACATCACCCTTGAAACAATCTTGTGGCTAAAGAGTGCCACTGGCCGTCGGGACGGACCGTCACCGGGCGTTGCCGAACTCTCCATAGATAGACAATGTGCGTAGTAAAGGTCGTCCCAATATAATGAAAGTCGAAGCTCCAGAACCGGAAAGAGTTGAGAAAATCTAAGGAATAGCCACCGCAACGTATAACGTTTTAGGGCAAAATCGTCATCCTTCTCTGAACACTTACAGCCGTGGTCTTCATGGCGTTTATTTCTAGCTCCCTTGAGACAAAGAACATTTCTGCGAAAGAAGTGATACGCTGGATGGTACCCAAGTCGTGATTAGCGACAACAATGTCATTTGTGTACATGACAACTGTGGTCTTCTGGAAGTCCTGACGAATCTAGCCGACAAAAGCGGCAAGCAGAAGAGTGAAGGAGACGCAGCTTAGCGGGTCCCTTTGCGGGGTTTCCACATTTTGCCTCACTCGCCACACTTCCTGCTCAATAGCTCTAATACTGTTTAACCTAAAAATGGCCTCAGTGGCATTATATGGCGTCACATTTATCTGGGAACACCTATGCGCACAGCAGCTTAGAGTTCTCGACACGGTTGGGTCTCACTAGAAACGCACAAAATAGGCAAACTTATGGTCTGTCGAGGACGATGGCCGTTCATCGGGGATCTGGTAAACCGCGTTTTAACTTCCGACTACAGCAGCACTACGATAGTTTCATAGATACTTTGAGCAGAAGATGAGAGAAGATGAGACAAAACACCGGCATTGTTGGACATGCATGAATGGAGCCGCTCTTCGAGGAGCGTCACGTTCTCACCCCGCTTCTCCGTTCATGGAATCCACCACATCGCACTGGGTTCCACAACCCTTCCGATATGTGTTGCTGCACAATTTGCGGCCTCATTTGCACTAAGTATCATAGTGTAATGTAAGGTCATTAACAATACCGAAATATAATGTAATAATATAAAAATTAATTAAAAAAAGGATTTTAAAATATATGCATATACATTGTGAGAGATTTTAAACAGAGTCATACATACACGTGCAATACATATGTGTATGCATGCCCCTTATACAGTAGGCAGTGTGTAGCAGTAGCAACGACCGCAGATAAATTGGTCAACAGCACTGGGCAACAGAAGGGGTTGGCGGGAATATTGGGCCTGCACTGGCAGGCGGCTGGACAGACACTAGATCATCACAGGGTTGGGGGAGGGGGGAGGGTTCTTCCAAAACTGGCATGCCCGAGACACAGTTCCCCGACACAAGAGTTCCCCAAACGCCCCACAAAACCCTAAACAGGTAGCGACTCGGTAAGGAAAAGAAAACTCTTGTTACTAGCTTTCTCTCTCTCACACACACACTCGGCTCGAGCTCTGTTCCTCAAAGAGACCAGCTAGCACACACGCACACATGGAAACACCAACAGGAAATGCAAGAGAAACATGCAGAAGAGGGAGACAGAGAAAGACAAAGTAAATGGGAGTAAGAGGGAAATTCAGAGAGAGAGAGAGGGATCCAGAGAGCGAACGCAGAGAGCCGCGCGACGAACGCCAACGAGAAAACTAACTGACCGTTTCCCTCTCCGACAGGCTCTCTGTGTACTGCTTGCTTCAATGCGAGTGGCTGGGTGAAGCTCGGTGGGCGCCGGTGGACACGGACATGGCGCAGTCTGCTGGAGCAGTATCGATGCAGTAGTATCGACCCGGTGCGTCGCTAACCCGCTCACTGTGGATCAACAAAAACAAAACCGGTTTGTCTACAACCGTTGTAGCTACACAGTAAGGCATTACACCACTGATGCATGTTCATGATATATATATATATGCTTGTGAGCACACACACACACATACCCTCTCACAGTATGAGCTAGGTGTAAACACATGAAAACATGTATGTAATATATTATGTGTATATATATATATAGATAATATATATTAGAGATATATATAGATATAGAGATAGTATAGATATGTCAATATATATATATATATAGATATATATATATATATATATATATATATATATATAGCTATATATATATATATATATATATATATATATATATATATATAGCCAATTAAGCAAATCAAATTGCGTTACGAGGAAACGATTCTTCCCTTTTCTGCACAAAGTGCAGCAGATAGCACATACGCCGCCGGCTGCCAGGTTCGTCACAGTGCAAACGATAATTCTCCCGATATGATTTTAAGGACGCGCATCACTTGGCAAAGAGCGGAAAATGGTCCGTTTCCATGGTCAACATTGTCGCTGAGTGATGCGAACTCGGTGTAGAGGAAGGGAATGACGAGCGCTTTCGAATCATCAAGCCGGCAGCAACCGCGTTTGCACACATATCTATATCTAGATATGCGCATTATTGGATTGGCTTTCATGGTTTTAACCGGGGACAAGGTAAATGCCGCGGCTAAACATGCAGACTTGTTCAACACACATCTTTAGCGGCAATAAACCTCGAGCCAACGACATATCAGACAGGGTTCCGACGAAAGGTGCGCATTTTTGCTGCACCATGCAAAATCATACGACGGTTACGTATCCGATGAAGCACAGTGTGGTCTGCACTAGTATGAGAGCCTATAATTGATCTGGCCAAACCAAGGCGGACCTACAGACGTACACTCGTAATAAACATTCAGAAAACGTATAATTATAACAAATAAGTAACTACTATACGTATACATTAAAAAAATATATATTACAACTTGTAATAAATCATTTAAGAAGTTCTCACAACCGTATCGTCAATACAAATAATCAAGCACGCAGGTTGCGCAGCTGAAGTACTTATTGAATTAAATTACAATCAAATGTAATTGATTCATTCAGTAAACGCTGTTGTATGTAAATAGTGCTACATTTGTGTTGTCCTCTTTCCGCCACAATAAACGATAGTTTGAATTGAATTACGCTGAAATTGCAAGTGCCGCTGTATCATTTTGTATTTTTCCAAGGACTTCTGTATTGCTGCTACTACACCTTCGCAGCAAACAGCGTAAGATCACTATTGCGTGTTTCAGTTTGACCACTTCCGGCCTAATAAGGGATATCCACATGCACTCACACAGCGTCTCATGCATTGTTCAACGTGGTAATTTTATTTTATTTTTAATGTTGTCTTGCTGTACACTTAAAAGAATAAAACCAATGAAGCGGTCAAATGCTAGACGTTTTTAAAACGAAAACGAAAAGGTTGAACGATACAATGAACACGGTTAGGAAGCATTTACGAAACGGCCAAAGGTTTGTGTATTCTACTCGCGTAGTCGGCGTTCGTCAAACCACCTCTCTGGGGTCTGTCACTTACACACGGTACCTACGAAGCAAGTCACAGTATCAAGTATATTTTTCTTATAAGGAGATTTAGGGTTTAAAACACATTTACGTACGACTGAGTAGAAGCATAACAGAAGTAGGTAAGCCCCTTCAAACATGCTTACGCTAAGACAGTGCGGGACCCATTCACCTAACGCTAAGTCTCGGAGGCAAGTTTTGGCAAAAGTCGAGCCCAAAATATCAAGTATCCATGAACCGCCGACTGAACGCGCCTAGCCTATCGTGTTCTTTTCTTTGTTCTGCCAATCGCAGTCGTTAACGACGCCGGGCTTTCAGATGTTTAGTAAACACAGGTTAGCCACCTGGACTGGCTGACTCACTAACTGAGTGACCTTTGGGCGTTGCCTGAGTCTGCCTGGGACAGGGCGTGTATCTTCTCGATATTCCTCGACACATTTGCAACGCGGACTTCTGCATCTGTTATCACCGTAAACTAAAATATGTATATGCATGCATATATATATATATATATATATATATATATATATATATATATATATATGTATAGTGCTTCGGCGCCACGGCAGGAGTCAAACCGCTGAACCTTGCTTCGCGTTCGGTGCTGTCCCAGTGTGTGTCTGGAACGTTTGGTACTTGTCTTTCACCCAGCTGTCGCCATCAGAGCGGACCCGGGCGGATCCCGACACTGCTCACGGTTCGACTAGACATTCCGTTGCTTTTCTGACTTCGTAACAGCACCGGGCGCCTAAAAACTCGCGTATTGTGGAGACGTGGCGGGTTTTTGGCGTTTGACGACTACACATATATATATATATATATATATATATATATATATATTTATATATCTATCGCTTCTCGGCCTTTTGGCTAAGATCAAAGTGTAGTATGTGTTCTTATCAGCTTTATATATATATATATATATATATATATATATACACGTGTGTGTGAGGGAGACAGATACGTCTCTGCACCGAACAAAGTCACATTTTCAAGGTGTCTACCGGTCCACAAAATAAGACAGGTGGCATCAAAACTGTAATCGTGCGAAAGAATAGCACACGCTTTTGGTTGTAGTCAAACTAAACTAAAAGAAAACTGAAATAAGAAGTCTAGACAGGTGTTTCTTTAAAAAGACTTTCTGACTTTTGACTTTCTGATCATGAACAATGTACTCGTCTGAATCATTTATGGGCATTAAAGTATGCGTACGTGTAGAATGGAACAGCGTTGTCAAGGTCACAAGAGTCGGCATCGACAAACGTAGATACTCCGAACACGGAAAGTGCCGCTGGTCATTGGCATACGGTCGAATGGCCCAATTGCACGGCCAAGTTTGAGTACTACAGCGAACTTTTGCCAAATGTTTGTAAAGGTAGTAACCGAATCCCTGTGTCGGAAGATAAGTCTTATGGCCGATACGCGAATCTTAGCTGCCGCCTAAACGTGTTCGACCCTTATCGATCACGATGTAGATAGCGACCTACTTACTTAGAAGCTTCATTGACGCACGAGTTAAGGTGCTGCTTGTCCGTCATGCTGCGTATCCTAATCAAACTAATAAAAAAAAGCGTCCTTAAAAGCAATTGTTAATATTGTACTTATTATTTATTTATTTTTATTGAGAAACACATTATTGCAATATATTATTGCATTGCAAATAAAACTTATCTGCAATGCAAATAAAACTTATTTGCATTGTAAACAAAAATAATCTGTATTGTAATAAAAAATTATGTATTGGGGCTAACATGAGTGAATTAGACTAGATTAAAACGAGGAAAATCATAGGTTGTTGTTGTGTCGAGCGGCATGTACAATGTCACTAAGAAGCCACACTGCAATAATTGACGTGGTACGGTGTGCTGTGGCTTTTTCTGATCAACTTCGTATCGATTATATTTCTGTTTATGCCACAACGGTAGAACGTAGTAACACAACGAGGAAAAGGGATTATGTTTCGGCGATCCGAACCGCGCTACATTCAACCTAAAAAAGTGACCTTTATAGCAGCAGAAAGATATCACAGAGTTTCTCAATAGCTAACGAAAGTGGCCACCGTGTAATATGTCGACTAATATGCGTGTATACAAGTAACCGCAATAGGCTCGGGGTGGTAAATCCTGACTAAAGCAGTCAGTTCCTGAATGAGAGTCCATTGGAAAGCGCCTGACTTCTTGGCAACCTATTAGTAAGGCGCAGAGTTTTCCTCGATAGGAGACGATATTAGGTGAACCTATGTTTAGGCCACATTTTGCATAAATGTTAACGGTAAGCGAGTACTGACATGGAAGCAAAAATGGTACCCTCATTTACTAGAGGGTTCTAACTTCGTTTGCTTACTCTGCATGCTTAACTAGCATAAGCAAGGGCGTTGCGTGCTACGTTGTGACGTGAAGAGCACATGACCATTGTCTCACCCAGATGGCAGTTGCAAATGCCAACGTTTATTTCTATCTAATCCACAGTAACATGTTGTTCAAGTCGTCTTACGACAACTCAATAAAGCTTAGGCATTGCTTACACATTGTGCACTTCAATGGCCGCCGCGCACGCAGGTGAAATGAATCCCTCATTCGTTCAGCCGCCGGCCGGCAGATGGCGCGATCATCGCAGCCGTCGCCGTCTTCATCCACGCAGACGCGTGAGCCGATCGGATCATCGAAAGCACCGTGATGTCGACTGCTAGGTTTTACAGGGGTCAGGAACCAAAATAAGTAATACACGCCCGTTAGTCTGGGTAGAGTGGAACTTTTAAACCTAATACAAGCCTGGTGGTCTTCTATCCTACATTACTGGGAGGTTTGTGATGTGACTTTAGTGTAAGTAAGAAGCCGCTGGTCTGGTTTTCAATCTTTAGTCGGCTGACGAAGCTAGGTGCGTTGTCGCCTCTCTTACATCTTTGTGTTCGTCCTCATAACAATCTCCACAAAATCAGCACCCGCGTCCGAGATCTTTTTTCAAGTAGGGAATGGAAGCGGACATCTCTTCGAGCTGCTCCTTGCTGAAAAGTAACCGCAATAAGCACGGAGTGATAAATCCCGTGCGATTTTTCACAGGATATATCACGGGGGGGGGCGTGAAGATGGTGCCTTCCTTGACTGATTAAATGATTCATCAGGCCAGTCAGAGCTTCACTTGTCGACTGGCGTCAGACAACAGTTCTCATCGCTCATCAGCTTTCAGACCATATAGCCGCTGCCGGTGCGAACTTGGATTAGGTAGTACATAGTTTCCGCAGACTTGCGTCGGTACCAGTTCATTCAGATTTATTGAGATCACTTACATCCCGCTGCCTCTCTTCCGCTCAAGTCCACTCAACTTCCCAGCTCCTCGGAGTCTTGTTTCTAAGCATTTCTATTTGCTTTCTTTCTTGTATCGTTTTTTTTCTAATGCTGTATAAGAAGATGATCTCGTCTAACCGTTTTTGACCAAGGTGTTATGAGGGCAGTTACCAGCACAGCGTGCGTGGATACCGTCTTATAGAATCTGGTGACCTTTACGATCAGCGTTCTCTGCAGCTTTTTCTATTCTTCTCGGGTTTCAGTGAAACTGGTCCCCACACTGATGATCCGTAGGACAGAAATTTCTCAGCGACTGACGCTATAAGAGGCGATTTTTCGTCAAGGGCCCCTTTGTTCTTGGCATTAGTCTGGTAATCACCTTGTTTGCCACTTAATACGCGTTGGCCGTCACATAATCAGCGTGGGCTGCACAGCTCGGGTTTCTTTAAGCATTACAGCCAGGTATTTGGCTTGCTTGTTTATCTGGATCATGTGGCCGTCCACATGAATATTCATTTCCGCAGTGCTTTTTGTCATTAGGATATATATATATATATATATATATATATACAGGCTGCAAGTATATTGTTCAGTCGTTTAGCATTGTTGTGTCATTCTGTATCAACGTAGGCATATCCACCAGCATGTATTCTGTTTTCGTATGTATGTGCGGATAGCAATACATTAAAAGAATATCCTAAATTCTATCGAATACTATTTAACTTAATCGACCGGATGTTCAGCGTAAGCAATCGACGCGATTTTTCGGCGCAAAAACCGCTCTTTCCGGGCAGGTGGTTGACTTCGCTCTCATCTGTTTGTTGATCGAAATCGAGAGATTTCGAATCAATCGATTTTGCGCAGGAACTGAAACTTGCGGCCGTGGCAACGCTGTTGCCAATCGAATGAGTCACTTGCACCTACATCTCGTGGAGCAAAATCTGCTGTTGCCTTTGAGCGTTATCCTTCAAAGTAAAATGTTTTTTTTTGCTACATGCTAACACAGACAGTAATAATAATCTGCTATTGCTGTGCGTAGATCGGACGTAGCTTGATCACACCGTCCGTCTAGGCGAGCACGACAACGAGGAAGGCTATAGTCAACTAAGTTTCCATAGTGTCTTCCGTAAACGTCTTGCGTAAAAACTGCGAAGTGAGCGCCATGAGAAACGAGTTCCGCTGTTGTTGACCCGCTGTCAGCGGGGGGCGAGGGGGAGAAAAAACAGTATGCGGACTACGCCGCAGCAGCAGCAACAGCAGAAAAGAAAAAGGAGGAAACCACAGCAGGAGGGAAGAAGGAAAAGAGACGCGGGAGGAGGAAATCGAGAGGAAAGCGATGAGACTAAGGGGCCCAAAGAAAGGAGAAGCAGAAACGATGTATGAACGTCAGCAGTAACAACAGCAACGACACCAGCAGCAGCAACAACAGCAGCAGCTACAATAGTAGTAGCAACAACAACAACTACAATAGTAGCAACAACAACAATTACAATAGTAGCAACAACAACAACAACAACAACAACTACAATAGTAAAAACAACAAATACAATAGTAGCAACAACAACTACAATAGTAGCAACAACAACAACAACTACAATAGTAGCAACAACAACATCTACTACAATAGTAGCAACAACAACAACTACTACAATAGTAACAACAACCACAACTACTACAATAGTAGCAACAACAACATTTACAATAGTAGCAACAACAACAACTACAATAGTAGCAACAACACCAACAACATCGAAGGAGAAGCAGAAACGAATGTATGAACGTCAGCATTAGCAACAGCAGCGACACCACCAGCAGCAGCAGCAGCAACAACAACAGCAGCTACATTAGTAGCAACAATAACAACAACAACTACAATAGTAGCAGCAACAACAACAACAGCGAAGCAGCGATAGCTGATAGCATGTCGACGGACGTCAACATCCACAAAGATGACCGGCCCTCTCTCCACCAACTGCCCTGTTGTTGTTGTTGCTGGTTGACTGAACGAACGCGAGGAGGCCAGCAGCAACAGCAGCAGCAGCAAACAGAGCCACCGTCAAGTAGACGTGACTGATCCGGCTTGGTCGTCGGTCGTCAGATTTCTTTCTTCGCGCTGCACTGGCCGCCTGCTTGGTTGGTATTATAGCAACTTCAGACGCGTTCAGTTTGGCATCTTAGTCAAAGAAGTGGTTGTGATTGTTAATATCGTTGTTGTTGCTGTTGCTGTTGTTGTTCTTCTCTGACTGGTGTTGTTGTTAATGTTGTGGGTATTTTTGTCGTGGTTCTTGGTATTTCTGTTGTTACCATTGTTGCTACTGCTGTTTTTGTTATTGTTGTTACTGTTGTCGTAGAAATTGCTGCGCTGTTGTTGTTGTTGTTGTTGTTGTTGTTGGTGTTGTTGTTCTTGTTGTTGCGGTTGCTGCTGTCATAGTAGTTGCTATCGTTGTTATTCTTCTCTGGTTGTCGTCGTAGTGTTTGCTTTTGTTGTTGTTGCTGTCGGCATTGTCGTAGTTTTTGTTGTTATTGCTGTTTATGTTGTCGTCATTGTTGTTGTTGTTGTTGTTGTTGTTGCTATTGCTATTGCTATTGTTGCTGTTTTCTATCTGCTGTCGCTGTCTTCGGGTCCCAGCTGGAAAAGCGAGCTTCAAGCGGAGCTGCTCTTCTCAGCTGACGACATCAACCAACCCCGACGGAAGTCGGACGTGGCGTTGACGATGACGTCGACTTCCACTGGCTAATGACAGCAGCTCCCCCCCCCCCACCTGTGCGGGGAACGACGGGTTCTTCTCTGCGTTTCGCTCTATCTCTCGCTTAATGTACTACCTGTGTGCGTGCTGGTTCTCGCCAGCTAGCGGTGTCTTCCTTGATTGACTTGAATTGATTCACCAAGCCAGTTAGAGCTTCACTTGTCGACTGGCTTCAGAACTGGCCGACGTTTCTCTTGGTCGCTCTCGGCCCTTTTCTGCACTCGTCAGAGCCCTTTTTGAACCTCCCTCAACTCGCCCCTTCCCCCGTTCCCTTCTAGCTTAAGGAAGAGTGGTGACAGGGCCGGAACCGTTCTAGACAGCCTGCTGGCTGATTTGTCTAATTAGCGTCTGGTTGTGTTGTTACTTTAGTGTGACGTTGGCTGGCTTGACGCAGCGTCGGTAGCGTGGAGCTGAAGCTAAAGAAGCTAAAGCAAAGACAACTTGGCAAGACACGCTGCTCGCTTTGTGTGTGGACAGACACCAGTGTTTGTAGTGGGTGAGCTTTGTTCATGAAGTAGCAGTTCCTGTGTTGTGGCTGGTGTACGCCGTCTGTGCATACGTGCCTATCTGTACGCGCGTGCGTGACATTGTTGTTGTTGTTGTGCAGGCCGGCGATTCGACAGCAGATGTTTACCGACATTTCCTAGCGACGCGTCAGCATTGGCTGACACAGTGGTGAGTTGCGTGGACACACCTGGACGCACTTCATTTATGCGATGCACAAATACCTAGTTACCACCGGTCCCACATTAGCACGTTACACAGTCGATAGCTTGACGTTTAATCTGTCGAGCAGCGTCTCACGGGCATCATTCGTGGCAATTTGCCATTATATCGATACTGCTTTCTCGGCCTTCTGTTGCTGGCTTATTTGATGATGTTTTTCTATGACGACGTGCGTCGGAAGTCATCGGCGTCAACATCATCCTAATCATATCTGGCGATGATCAGCGATGTCTGAGAGTAAACATCAACCTACTGTGTGGCCTTGAAAGTGAGTTCAGTGTTCAGAAGGAAGCAACAATGAAAGCGAAGCGTCCGTTGCTGACCTGTTTGCTGTCAATGAAACGTCGAGGAGACGGCGTAAGCTAATGTTCAGCGTGTAGTGAAAAAAAGTGGAAAATATACATGGTTTCACTGAACCATGTTTGCAACCAAACCGAAATGTATGCCGCTAAGTTTATATGTTTTAAGGAATCTTCCATAATGTAATGTAGACGGCAACATTAATATTAACATACAAGGGCGGGTCGAAAAATTATCATACATATTTATTCATCAATTCATTTATATTTATTTTACCATAAAATTGGTAGACTGTTGATTCATGCTTCACAATGAGTCACAATGTGACAGTGCGGTCTCACAGTATGTATCTAAGTTTGGATGATCGGGAGGTTTTGCAAAATTTTGGATAGACAAGTAAATGGTAGCGTCCTACATATTTATAAATATATTATTTATTTGGTCTCCCCAACTGTTTTTGAGTCTTTCAAAATTGCTCCCCGCGCTGCAGTGCACTTGTGCTACACTCTTTTTCACTCTTCAAGATGCTTTTTAAACGCATCTTTCGCAAACGATTTGAGTCACTCAGCAAACGTTTTTTTTTATCTCCTTTGTAGTCTCAAGACGTTATTTCTTCATGTTTTACCTGTGGTAGCAGTCCACTAAATAGAGAGAGAGCTTGCGGAAATATGAAAATCGAGTGTTGTCATCAAATAATCCGAGATCAGTAAAGATGTGTTCGCTTGTGCGTCGTCAATGTGTGAGCATTTTGTGTCCAAATTTGTTTGATCAACGCTCTCCTTGAACGCAGTACTGCAAGGACTGTAAACTTCACTGCCAGTCTACTGGCGCTTAAAATATCAGTCACAACTTTTAACTAACCGAGCAAGATGGCTTAGTGGCAAAGCCTTTGCATTTGGGAGGACTGGGTTCGAGACCCAGACCGGCCACTCGTAAATTGGTTTGCATGGTTTCCAATTTAGACAAAGTGAATGCTTGAGTGGATTATAAATTAGCCATGACATAAAAAAAACCGTACATGGGCCTTACGGAAAAAAAATCCGTAAAGACATCTCAAATTCCCTAGCTATCTCCCTTACAGTAGTTCGGCGATTGTTACGTAGAATATCACAAACCTTGTCAACGTTTTTGTTCTATTATTGACGTCGAAGACTTTTCTAAACGGGGTAATTTTCGGTCTCCTCACAACCGTCGCGAACGGTACCACGTGTAGATAGTGTCCGGAACACCGCTTAATAACCATAAGGGTCGTAACATTTTCACCTCTTTAAAACATATGATTTGGAAAGAACTTGATGCAGCTTCCTTGCTTCTCAATTTTCGGCTCCTCGCCGGGGGCTCAAAGTTCCCAAACCTCAAATTCCTTAACTTTCTTTAACCATACAATAGAAAGCTGTCACCTGTGTGTAGCTAATGGATGACACTCAAAACAAATCGGAAGACCTTAGTGGCTTTGATTCTATTTAAATTTTTAGTTCTAGAACTTGCCAATCCGCCTTCGCATTGTTATACATACTCGTAGCATATAATGTCACACCTGGTCAGCTACAGAAGAGCGGAAAAGGAAACTTCCTGCGTTATCTAGCGGCTAAATGATCGTCTGAATATATATACATATATATATATATATATATATATATATATATATATATATATATATATATATATATATATATATATAATATTGTGATAATTTATTAATCGTTTACAATACGTTTGCACACTCGGCAGTGCTCGCATTATATATATATATATATATATATATATATGTTATTTTTTTTTATAGAGCCGGTCTTTTTAGACGTCAAAAATATTTAAATTCAACAAGTCATCATTAGCAGCTCAAAGTCTCTATAATTAACACGTTTTCAGCAATCGTAACATTTAAAGGTATTTTGTAAAGAAAATGCATACATATATATTCTTGTAACTGTCTTTTCGAGGCGGCTAATTTATTTAAATTCAATAAAACCTAATTGAGCCTAAAAAGTCAATACAATTACACATTTTCAACAATTGTAACGATTAAGAGCATTTTACAAAAAAGGCTGTCGCCCGTGTCTGTTTGGTCTTGTGAGTGTGTCAACACCTTACATATTACATAATGGTGTTTAGTAGAGTTTTAATGTTTTAATTGTGCCGGCAGGCTTATCCAAATACACATGTTTTTTAATATATCCGGTGAAATTAGACAAATCTGTTGTTTGAGCTTGGGATTGCATTCCTTACTAGATAACTCTATAACACATCTAAACAGATGAGGAAATCTAGCATTTATGTTTACCAGGTGATAACTAAGCATCGAGTAATTTGTCGTAAACCTTGTATATGGGTATGTTACAACATTGTTTGCAGCAACTTCTGGTAAGGGAGGTTTTATTAGAAGTAGCCCCGAAATGGGTACGATTCCTGCTATAATGTGTCCCTATGCTATATATGTATATTCCATAAAAGTGCAATATATCTTCATCTTTCTATATGTTCTATAAGCACAGTCTGGTATCATTACATTTGTTTAACGGCAGGTTTTTAACTTTCGTATTTGCATAATAACCCAAGGCAAGTGCACTACAGTTAATGTTAAGTGGTGGTTTAGCAGCGTACCCCATCTTTATTTCCATGATTTTCGTTTTTTACACTGAGACATTGAGGGTTGATTCGCCATAACCAGACAAACTTGTTTTTATTCTTTAGCATTGCCCCAATGAAGTTTCGAACATCAATGCTTGCATCTTCAGTACTTCGCTCTTTCTTTGAGTCCAAATTGGCCCGGACAGATAATGTGTTATTCAATGAAATCAGAATCAGTCGTACTCTCGTTCTGAGTGAAATGATTTCTTCTGATTCAATGAATCAGAAGAAATCATTTCACTCAGAACGAGAGTACGACAAGTTTATTTAATGTTTCATATGTTAATAGTCAAATAATGGTTGTTACTGCTACGGCATTTCTGGCAGTCCTTCCCCCAGCGATGGAAGCGACTCCACTACCGCCACTGCATTACCACCAGTTGTAATCGAATCTGATGTTTTTTAGAGGCTTTTGCCAAATATAACCGTAATAGACATAAATCTAATGTTATCAAATCTGACCTCTTTATGAAGCGGTGTAACTAAAGATGATTTAAATATCGCAAGGAACGATCCAGTTTGATGACATAACTCATAAAGATGTTCCAAAAATGGTGCCAGATCATCTGCATTTTCTTTTACCAGTTTTGTAGAAATCTTATCAGTTCCTTCAGTTGCTTTTAAGATCTTATCAGTTTCTTCAAGTAAGTTTTCTTAGCAGTTTAATAGCTTGCAGTACTTAAGTTAGGAATGATGTTTTAAGGATTATTTTTGTTGTTGGGTCTTTATGATCAGTTAAAGCTGTTTTACTACTGGTCTTTGCGAATTCCGCAATGTTAGCTCCAATCTGTTCTAGATATCTATTGAGACCATCTAGTTTGTCTTTAAGCGATTCCTCAGAAATTCTTGCAGATTTTTAATGGAAAACTGCTTAGCATTGGAACTCCTGATTATCTCGAAAGCTCGTTTCGTATCTTTTTTCGAAGCTAAACACTTCGCCTTTTTTGTAGCGTGCATATCCACGCTAAATATGTATATATATTGCCTGACCATGCATCTGTGCAAGCAGAAAGGCGACTAGCATCTCAGACTGTGGCGTTACTTGTACCTGGAGTGTATACTTAATGAAGTGATATACATGTATATATATATATATATATATATATATATATATATATATATATATATATATATATATATATATGGCGAATACTGCATCGACAAAAATTATCCGCGAGACTCTGCGGGTGGGTAAGCGACGCTAGGGAACTTGTGAGTTTCGAGTGGAGACGTCGTCGGAAGGTGTGAGCGAAAGGTCGTCCATTCGAAAGCGACGATGCTGACGTAGCTCAAGTTTCGCCAACGAAGTATTGCTTCCGCGTCAAGTTTTTGCTGTTGTTGCACTGTTGTTGGTATGATGGTTGCCGCAGTGTTATTATTGTTGATGTTGTGGTTGTTGTCGTTGTTGCCGTTGTTGTTGTTGTTGTTGCTGTTTTTACTGCTGGTTTTGGTTGTCAACTTTTTGTTGTTGTCATTGTTCTGGGGATTATTGTCATCACAACATTTGCTTTTGTTCTTGTTCGTTGTCAATACTATCGCTGTTGTCTGTATAACCTATATCTGTTTTGACAACCATCTAGTTAATTATTAATTAGCCCATTAAATGATGGATGACCGACGGGCTGCCGATGCAATGTAGCGCGGTTTTCCTCTTTGGCCACTGGCAAATCCAGCCGATGGACGAAAAGCAACCGCTGGCTGTCCTACTCGATCGACATCCACGTGACAATAACGAGAATAATAACAACAACAATAACAACAAACACAACAGAAACAACAACAAGAATTATAATGAAGTAATGCGACTACAATAGATCCAAACCACCACCACTACCACCCCCTACGGCGTCTGCTTGGTTAGACCTGCTTCGGGTGGGCTAGAGCCGATTACAGATGTATCAACTTATCGATACCTACCTTACTAACGATTGCCTGCTCACCATATTTATTTGCGCGCCGAGAACCTGCCCTACACTAGTGGCATCAGTGCGCCATTGATTAGAACAGTTAGTATACTGTACAATATCGATGCTGCATTTTGTCGATCATCTAATGTACGGGTGTCTGTTCTTCTGCTGCGTACCCGCAGGTGATGTGTGTTTTGAAACTGCAATATATCATTTCCGTGCATTGAAACTACGAAAAGATTGGGCGTGAATTCAAACCGCAATTAACTTACCGTGCGTCTTATTTCGAAAAAGAAATAAGTGACAAATTCGAATCGGTGACATTTTTGAACACACTATCTGCTATCTGTTGAGGGACACCAACGTGACGTGAGTGGGACATAAGGCTAAGGAGATACGAGCAAACTAACACCGCTGGATCCATGACGGCCGTGATATGAAGTAGTGTAATCGTTGTTGTTGTTGCTGTTATCGTAGCGATTCCAACCAATGATGGAAACGGCATTGCCTTTTCCTTGTCGGTATTTAGTTACAGGTATGCACATGCTTTACTAAGATGCTGTATGCCTTAACTACCTATGAAAACTTTTCGGGCAACTAAGCTGATGCATGCCGTCGGTGTCAGGCTGTCGAAGTGATGCCGCGCAATTCCGTGCCAGAGGGAGTTCCGGATTAGTCGGTCTGTAAATCTCACACAAGATCCCGCTGCACGAGCATCACGCATTCCCGAGACCCCTCATATAGAAAAAAAACTCATACAGGCTGTTAATGCCAATTACATTTCCGCATGTCACGCATACCCGTTTATTTTACGCGGATACAGGTGCTCTTTCAAAAGCCCGGGATCAAGCTTAACCCTGACCCTGCTATCTGCAGGGCGCCTGCCTAATTTTTACGGACTATTTTTTAATTGATATTGGTCACCAGGGATTTGGAAAATAACCGAACTGAGTTTTAAAGAGGATGCATAGCAGACTCGCGCTAGATTTATCGCTCTTCTTAGTCTAACCAACCGACCACCTTAAATCACAGGTAAGCTTGCCTTCTCCTCTGTTTTGCTGTGCAACTTTATAGTATGTTCATCGCCCATAATTCGCTCAGTCGGGTATAGATCTGTTTGTGTACTGCGAAAAATATAGATCTTCAATCTTCATGACGTTTATTTTCACCTTGGTTAGGCATATTGTAAAAGTTTCATTTACATAAACGTGCCAGTACACATGTTTCCGGTCCGAGGAGAATCTCCTCTCCGATGTCCTCATGATACAATAATATATATATATATATATATATATATATATATATATGGTGTGTATACAGGCATAGTGTTACCTCTAAATGCATCACCTTGAATAATAATTTAATGGATTATTGTTATTATTATTATTATTGACTGAGGCAACGCGATTTCGGTGCTCGGAACTATGAAAGACTGGATGGACCCGCGTCTTCGCGTCAGGGGTCGGGCAAGACTCCCAGTCGGACACGAGTGATAGATGAGAAGTGAGCCATCGGCACCGTGGATTTAAACATTCACAATTATTATTATTATTATTTTCTGTCCGAGCATTTTTCTCCACAGTTGCCTTGCTAGAGACAGTTGTTTATTCTGTCTTGTGTTGGTTTATTTCACTGTTCTACTAAGGGAACACAGGAGGCGCTAACACGCGTCTGCTTAGTAGACTTTTAATAGCTAGCGTTCCATGCTTTGAATAGACATAGTGGTTACCCTATTGGAGTCGGCGGAGAAGGAAGTAGGCGAATGGTCAGACTTGCGTGAAGGCAAAATGTTGTGTAGTCGACAGCATCGTCATTCAGTGATCTTTCCTTAATGTTCTTGACCTTAGACGCACTCTCTCTACATATATATATATATATATATATATATATATATATATATATATATATATATATATATATATATATATGATAGTTTTCCCGCGCACGCGCGATTTTCCCTTTCTATTCTAGGTGCAGGCAAAGCCGACGTGTTCATCAGCTAGGATCGCCGCTGGAGGTTTTTCTGCATTCTGTGCTGCGACTTTCACCAACGGTGCACGTGGCTGTTTGGCTCCTTTCGGCTAAAGCAAGGTCCGCTGTGAAGGTGTGTATGACTGGCCTCGTGCTGGCATCGATCAATCTCATTCTATCCCGTCTCCTAGTGTTATTCCGGGAACATATAGCCTATTAATTTTGATCATAACCATTGAGCTTATGGTTGTGATATACAAACGTATTGAGAGAGAGTTATCTTGAGTACTGCTTACAGTAATGCCGCGTGGCTGCTTCGATTGTGTTTGCCATGTCCCAAACGAAAATTTCCGTGTTACTGTCGATAGGCGTCTGAATATAGATTTGCGTGTTTTGACAAACTACCGGAGTCTCTGAGCAGCTAAGTGCACGTAGGCCGTCATCGACACTATCTCCGCATGTCTTACTGGGCAAAAGCTCGAATGTGTAAAATACCCTATTCCAATAGACTCAGTCATGCAAGAAATCAAGCATGGTGTCTAGGTTTAAAGATGGCACAGTTTGAGCCAGCCTGCACAGAGAGTATCGCTAGCGAGTTAAACGATCGCTCGTCTATAATGTGACATTCGACTGCCGAAGATATTTTTTTACTGAAACCATTCTACCATATTCGTATGATATTGATAGATGGCAAACGAGGTTTTCTGGAGGAAAATAGATTTTATTCCAAGGCAGTGCATCTTCAGGCGGCATTGTATTTTCGACTTTCCAGAACCAGGACTTTCCTTTCGAAGAACTTGGACTTAGTCTAACTCTGACCCTCATTTGTCCCCTGATGAGCAAGCTTGCCTCTTGCTCTTGTCTCGCCGTGCAGCTTAACCTTCAGAATTTTTTGAACGAACTTAGTTAGTATTCGGTAGGTGCGCTGCACTGCAAGTACTCGAATCATTGCGATTTCAGACTTGTCGTCGAAAATACAATGCCGCCTGAGGATGCATTGCCTTGGAATACAATCTCTTTTCCTCCAGAAAACCTCGTTTGTCATCTAGATCACAAGAAATTATTTTTCTACCTACTGGAACCTTGCTAGCTTAATGCCGCTTTTGTCCAGCAGACTTGTAACAGGGAGGTCTTCTTTTCTTCCAAGATCCGCCGATAGCAATAACTTTAAATTTTGCGCCGTTAGGCATCGATGTGGGCCTTATTTATATTGTAGCTACTTAACTTTGTGCGTGTATAAGCCTTTATATCGGTCGACCCGTCAAGTCTTGAGCGAGCCTTCTAGGCATATGAGAGACAAAACCTGATATACCAAACCCAAACAGAGCTGAACCCAAAGGCTTTCCCTGTTGAACACCATTGTCAGGGAGGCTAGACGCCAGCGTGTCCCAGAAGAAGAGCGAAGGCTCTTTACACTCGTTGTTGCTGACTAGTGGCTCTAGAGCAGCGACCTTGTGTTCCTTGCTCTGCAGAAGTAAGTTTTTGCAAATTGTGGTCTTTCTGCTTCACTAAATGCTCGAGCTGCGCGGACTCTCGCCTCGCCGGTCCCACCTTTGTCTGCTACACCGATCTGGCGTGGCCTTGGTGCAGCCACTAGGATATTATTTCAAAGATTAAGCCTCATTTGTCACCAGTCAATCGAATTAGCCCTAGCTATATATATATATATATATATATATATATATATATCGAGCAAAATGAGCAAAATGGCTTAGTGGCAAAGCTTTGCCTTGCATTCGGGAGGACTGGGTTCAAGACCCAGACCGGCCACTTTTATATTGGTTTGCAGGGTCTCCAATTTAAACAAGATAAATGCCGGGGTGGATTAAAAATGAGCATGACATGAAAAAACCGTACACGGGCAATAGCCTTACGGAAAAATCTAAATAAAGAAGAAAAATATAAAAAAAAAAATATATATATATATAAGTAGGGCTGACTAAAAGCATAGTTGTACAATACTTACTTGACTAGTTTCAAAGGAAGAAAGTGGACTCGTGTACCACATACTTAAGAATTTTAACTTTTTTGCTACTCCATAAGAAAACTAGTGTCATTAATATCGATAGATACGTGGGTCATTCGATTCGTGAGACAATTCTCGCCGCAAAACGTCGCCATTCGTCCTACTTTCTCGTAGAGCCGAAGGAAAACATCGTTGGAAACGCCGCTGAACTAAGTGTGCATGCTTTCAGTGTGTAGGCTAACACAAATACATTTCTTACTTTTCCACAATAAGTGGAAGAAGCAATCCAAATGAATTAACCAAATCGATTGTTTTTTTTCTTTTGTCGAACGCTGGGCAGATGGCGGATGCAGTGCAGCCGTTCTTTGCGGTGACCACCACTCACAGACCAGAAAGCGAATCAAGTGGCCACAACGACGCAAAAGGAGAACCGATAGGACGCTTCAGTGAAGATATAGACCGTCTACGCAGAACATTCGCAACAGGCAAGTTACGCATAATCCCCCACGCTGCCTACACATGTTGATTTCAAGTTTATTGAAACGCCTCAAGCGTTCGAGGGGAGGCTCCAGATTGTTAGAATGTTACAAACTGTGAGCTACGAATAAAATAAATTGTATACGTATGGCGGTAAACTGTCTGTCTGGCCACAGAGATTAATCCATGTCAAGGGCATTTCCTGGTAGCCCAACGCAATGAATTGCTGTTCATTGGTAGTGACGCGACAATTTGGAACATGTGACCGACTCGATTTCCGCCGCGGGCGATGTGTGTTCAGTGACTTCCTCGAGACGTAGTTTTGCCCAACTGCTCTCGAGTGTAACAGAACATATATATATATATATATATATATATATATATATATATATATATATATATATATATAAATATATATATATATATATATATATATATATATTTATATATATATATATATATATATATATATTAAGCCTTTGTAATTGGGCTTCAATAATAATTCAAGGTTTGCATAATGCTTTTTACCAGTTGGGTTCATTCAGAAAAAAAAACATGTATGTACATGTGCATATTTTTTTTTGCTGTGGCTATACCAGGGTGAATTCTTTTTTTTTTATTTAGGTTATTTAGTTGCACATAGATTATTGGCGCCGGCTTCTGATTTTTTTCCGAATAAAGACTGAATGAAAAAGAAGAGAATGAAGACCAACTGGTAAAATGCATTATGCAAACCTTGCATCATTATTGAAGCGTGGTGCTCACATATCCACTAGAATATGCCGATTAACAAGATACAGGCTGCGTCATATATACTGAAATGACGACGTGTTTTTCTCTAGCGTTGTCTCCAGGGTCTTGTTACAGCCATTTGGATCGAACTAATGACTAGCTCTTGTAATGGTTTCCTAAGCTGTCCATATTAGCATAATTACTATTACTTGCTCTAATCTAAGCGATCGCACTTCGTAGTTGGTCTCTTTACATATTACATGTTGATCGTTGGTTGCCCACCAGTGATATTACTAATGATACTTCCACTATTATTGCTAAACAACATATGTCATTGTGTGCGTCTTCTGCTTCTAGGATGTACCAAACACTTAGCCTGGCGAGTTCGACAGTTGGAAAGGCTTCAAGACTTTATTAACGACAACTACGAGGCGCTATTAGACGCCCTTCGGTCCGACTTGGGCAAGAGCAAAATGGAAGCGGTAAACATGGAAATTGAGTTTGCACTTAACGAAATTCGAGGAGCCCTCATGGACATCGGCCAGTGGGTAAAGCCCGAACCGGTGCCGAGGACGATCTTAACGGCCCTGGACAAGAGCTACGTGCACAGCGAGCCGTATGGTGTTGCCCTCGTTATGGGCGCGTGGAATTATCCGTTTCAACTGATTCTCAGCCCGCTCATTGGCGCTCTGGCCGCGGGCAACTGCACAGTCGTCAAGCCGTCGGACTTGAGTCCAGCCACCGCCACGGTGTTGCAGCGCCTCAAAGACTACCTCGACCGCGACACGTTTCTGGTCGTCAACGGAGGCGTGGACGAGGCCACCGAGCTGCTCAAGGAGCGATTCGATATGATTTTCTACACGGGCTCGATGCGCGTCGGAAAGATTGTTCACGCGGCGGCGCAGAAGCATCTCACACCGGTCGTTCTTGAGCTGGGCGGCAAGAGCCCAACGTATATCCACTCGGACGTCGATCTCGACCTGACCGCTCGCCGAGTGCTCTGGGGCAAGTTCCTGAACGCCGGTCAGACGTGCGTCGCGCCCGACTACGTTCTCTGTCACGAGAGCGTCTACGACGAGTTTCTCTCGCTCGCCAAACGTCTGGTCAGAGAGTTCTTCGGCGACAATCCGCAGGCGTCGGCCGACTTCGGCCGCATCGTGACACCGCGGCACGCCGAGCGGCTCGTCCGCCTGATGGCGAACAGCGACATTGTAATCGGCGGCAAGGCCGACGTCGAACAGCGGTACGTTGCGCCGACGATCGTCCAGAACGTCGAGCCAAGCCATCCGCTGATGCAGGAGGAGATCTTCGGGCCGATCCTGCCCGTGATTCGGGTGAAGGGGCCCGCCGAAGCGATCGACTTCATCAACTCGCGCGACAAACCGCTCTCGGCGTACGTGTTCGCGAGAGACCAGGCCGTCGTGTCGCGCTTCGTCAGCGACACCTCGTCGGGATCGATGTGCGTCAACGACGTAATCGTGCACCTGTCGAACGAGGGGCTGCCGTTCGGCGGCGTGGGCGGCTCGGGAATGGGCCGATATCACGGCAAGTTCACGTTCGACTGTTTCTCGAACAAAAAGTCCGTCATGCAGCGAGACTTCTCCTGGCTCGGCGAGGTGGTGGGCAAGCGACGCTACGCGCCCTACTCGGACGCCAACATTGACATCTTTCGGACCGTGCTCAAACGGCGAGCGAACATTATGGGACTGTTGTGGTCGTGGTCGTCGTCCGTCTTTCTGGTTGTCGTTGGCATTTTCATCGCAAAGCTACTTGCAAGATTCTCGTAGTTGCAGGCCCATTGTTGTGGGGACAACAGATATTGACTCCAGCTCCACTACAGCGCTCGAGGTTGAGGCTGAAAGCAGAGCTTCTGTCGTGAAAATTAGAAACCGTTTTAACTCTTGATAAAACGATTGCAACGCATGCTGATGTGATGCAGTTGAAAAACTTAGTTACTTTATCCACAGTGCGCTTATTGTGCCAGTGCGATAGTGCGACAAGAGCTGTCGTGCAAACACACTCAGAAGACTAGTATAAGTAATAAAAACATCGATCAATAGTTTGCTTCATAGACAAATTCAACAGTGGCACCGTGTTTACGCTGTAGCGCCATATGCTACAATGATGGTACAACAAAGCTGTGTGCAACGTCGTGTCTCATCGTAAAGATGTGCACTTTGTTCCTCATCTCCTATTAAATACAACTCATTTTACATGCGTCGTTTATGCGTTATTTTTTGTTCACCTTCCAACCCAACATATAAGGCACGAAACGTAGCCACCTATATATATATATATACTTCCTTAATAAAAGGTATATATATCCTTTAAACGGTTTTCACCCTGCTCCTGTCTGATCGTTGGCTCCCCTTAAGGACCCAGCATTTGCTGCAATCCATTATTCACTAAGTTTCGATGCCTTTTGGGCAATTTATCTATTAAACAAATTATTAAAGAATCCTGAAAAAAATAAACGCTTTTAGGTATTACTACAGAGGGACAAATAGTGATTTTGGTCACATTAGTGTGGGTTCGTACCGACATTATGACGATACCATAAAATACGTAAGCAGTCAGCATCATTTTCTACAGGATCCCCGAGCGATGAATGGTTGAGGCGTCGTTGAGTTGGTTCCGGCATCATAAACGCTATCCCCAGTTGGGGCAGTGCAGAAGAGTGCAGAAGGAAAAAGGAGAGAAAAAGTTTTCTCAACGGGAAGCTCAATTACAAGCGCAAAACTCAGAGCTGCCACGAAAGCGCCGAGTATTGACACGGCAAGCCTTTCGTTTTGTTGGGTCTTTGTTTAGGTTGAACGCGCATTGGCTAGACGAGACAAGGCGGGCCGATCGAGCTGACGGCGGCATTTTCGCTTACCTTCGAGGCCCGGCCGGGCGATCTAGACGATTCGTAGACAATGTTTAAGGAGGTGCGGGGAGCGGAGGGGAGAAGAAGATGAGCTAGTTGGACCGCCCCAGGCGGGTCGAAAAAGACCAGCCATTGGTTTAACCGCTTTTCCCTCTACGACCCGCGCTCGTTCGAGTCGCTGCTTTTGCTGGCTCTGGGTCCTTGTTGAGCTGCTGCAGCTACTCTACTACGCTATTGTTATTGTTGTTGTCGTCGTTACCGTTAACCTTCCAGCCTTCTGTTGTTCCCTGTTTACCTGCCTAGGCGAGTCGAGACGAAACTCGCGTCTTTCTTCAACCGAGCCAAGTTTGGCAACGGTTTAGTGAGAAAGCATCCGGCACGGGGGGGACGCACCTGCGAGCCGACTAATGGTTCTCCCGCTCATCTACATCGGTCTCGTGACATCGTACACCGTACACCGTTGCAATCGTACGAGGGTCGTTAGGTCGTACAAGTGAAAGTAGTCGTACCAACTAACCGGCGTAGTCAAAACAGAGGTAGTACTATACAGAGTACTTGCCGTGGTCCCCGTGTTGCACCCGATTCTCGGGTTTTCGTCGCAGCTCAAGTAGTAGTGGTAGTAACGTCGCCCCTGTTGTTGCTATTGCTAAGCGTTGTTGTTGTTGTTGAACCCGAGCAGGAGACCGAGAGAGAGAGAGAGAGAGAGAGAGAGAAAGTGGGCGCGCCCTTCTACAACGCAAACTAGAAGGCTAGAACAAGCCGTTGGATTGATTTAAGTATTTATTCACTCTTTGCCACCATGGGTGGTCAATAGCGTGTTTACTTTGTTACTGCTGCTGCTGCTGCCGCTTCTAGCGTTGACGATGTTGGCGCTGCTGCTGATGCTTGTGTTACTGCTGGAACGCAAGTCCACTATCACTGTGCGCTAGGCCTTACGCTGTTCGTTCCCACTCCACTTCTGCTTGTTGATTGGATGAGACCAAATGAGGGCGGCCGGTGAGATGGTGACGTCGCAGACTGGCTGGGTGACGATGCCCCCAGCATTCACCGGCCTCGTCCGCGTTCCTCATACACACACACGCATACGTATGCGAGGTCAGATCGAAAAGTTCCAATACCATCTTATAAAAGCAAAATGTGTATTCAATCTTCCAACGTAGTTACCTGCTACCTTCAAAATAACTTCCGGCCCCCAATTACAATGCACTTGTGCCACCTCCTTTAATACTCTTTGATTTTAGGCGCGCGGCTTTCGAAGTTGCGCCTGCAAATGTTTCGTTATCTCTTCTCTAGAGCCTAGAAACGTCGCGCCTTCGATTTTTTTGCCCGTGGGGACAGGAAAAGTTGCCAGGAGCAATGTCCTGCAAATAAAAATGTCCTGCGGAAATACAGGAAGTCGACTTTTCATCCAATAGTCCGAAACCAGTAACGATGTGTGTGCCGGTGCATTGTCGTTGCATTTGCGGACATGCAACGACACGCAATTTCCTCATATACAAATACAAATAAAGAAAAATACAAAGACCCTGGGGAGCGTTTAGCGTTGACTTTTTTTATGAATAGTACAAGAGGTAGTGCCGATATATTTATTAAGTAACATACCGCTATTCACAGATGTAAATTGTTTGATCTAAAAAGCAAAAAGTTATCCGTCTTTTTGCAACTTCCCAGAAGGGATTCTGTAACGTCGGCAGCACTCTTTACTAGTTGCACACTGCAAAACATTTTATCTCCCCCACCTAAGATGAACTGTGATAAGCTAAATAATATCTCCATCAATTAGAAGCCGGCATCTACTTATACGTGATGGAGTTGGCCTTATTGATAGGGTCAAGCACTTGGCCACCGAATCATCACGACTCTTTATGGATTAACGCTGCCTCCCTAGTTGTCGGAAGATGGCCCAGTACATATAGGAACACTGACTGTATGTACAAGCCGCAGAAGTCCCGAAGAAAGCTTGGAAATCTACGATGCACCTGTCAAGTCGGTATTGTATGTCGCAGGCCCTTGAGGCAAATTGGCACGTCGTCAAAATACCACAAATACTGTGTCGAAATAACCAACAACCCTTGCCGAAAAATGAAGTTACTAATGCATTAAGTTCTTAAGCACCTTACTATTCTTATTATTAGATAATAAAAATAGGAAGACTTTTAAACGCAGATTTAATTTGAATTAAGCTTTTAAAATGTTAGCTTTGTGACTAAAACTAAAACAACAAAACAATTTCGCAAATTAAGAAGTATCGCTGATGGGGAGAGAAAAAGAAAAATGTCGGAGACTTATTGCATGGGCTGTTTTCTATTCTGATTCGCGGGCGGGTGTGAGGAGAGCAAGGGAATGAATGACCGTTTGCCTGGATTTTTTGTTTTAGTCGAACAATACATCAAACGTTAGAGAAGGCGCCTCACGGTCACACGTAACTTTTGACCGTGCTATTTACTATTTGAATCTACTGAAGCATGCGCTTGCTATTTGATTAATGCGTCAATTGCAGAAATGTATTCCTGTAAACCGCGGCAGGCCAACTGTCATCTTTACAGCCGTGCGTTTCAGTATGTGAATTAGACGCAGGCGATCACTTTAAGTACTTCCAGAACATAATGCACCATGTACCGAAGAGCTGATACTTCTAACGTATGGTTGGCTATTAAAGTTCACTCTCAAATTGGTGAATTGCGCCTTGAACCTTTTCAATTCTATTGCTGCTACACCTTGTTTCGTTTCGATGGCATAAGGCCTCATGAATGCTTGAATTTGTCAGGCGTAATATTCCTCTTGTCCTAAGGAAAACCGCATTATTTAAAGATAATGATCCTTCTAACACGTCGTGTGATTCCGAGTGCGTACTACAAAACAGCTAATAATGCGTCATTGATATGGCATATGCCGTTTATGTTAGATTAATTAGATATAACAATCACCCGAACAAAGATCTTTGTGGCATTTTGTATTGTTCGCATTGCACTACTAATTTTGAATCCTAATATGCGTATATATAGATTTGACTTTACAAGCTTATGTAAAATGTTTTCTCATTCAAGCTCCGGCAAGTCAATGATGAGATATCTTTTCATATGCAATTTTTAAGTCAATGAATAAGGCTGCAAGCCTGTATTGCCTCTCACAAAATTAATGTAATTTCTTGTAGGTCGCCCTCAGTAGACCCTAATTTTTGAAATGCACGCTATGACGCTTTACGACGACCTGCTTAAACACTTTATCAATCTGGTACAAGTCGTACGGTTTCTTTCTCTCTCTCTGCTCCTTTTTATTCCTTTCTGCCTATTGCCCTTCATCGACCCACCTACTTCAATCTCACTCCCGCTCTGCCCCATTCTCCGACTACCTCGTTTCACCATATTTCAAACAACTTAGCTGAACGAAAGGTTGCTCCACGACTGGATGGATATATGTGCATGTATTTATTCGAAGGGCACACATGGCATGGCTGAAACTGGGGTCGAGACGAAAGCACCCCCCTGAGGTGCCGGCGAGGCAGTGGGTGGCAAAAGCCTATCCAAGCTATCGTGGTCGTGGAGTACCGCCACGTGAACCCTGCAGCGCTTGGCCGTTTTCACCGGCGGTCTTCGTTTTCAAGGCGCGCCCGGCTGCGGTTGGAATCGTAAGGAATGTTGCACGTATTTTATTGCCCCCTCGAGCATCTGGCCAGCGCAGCCTCGCTGCGCCAACGAGTTGGTCATTGCGCGTTGTGGGCGTCGTCGCGCTTGTCGTCTTTGTCGCGTTCTATAACTAGCCAAGCGCAACCTTCCTTGTTGCCCCCCCGGCCTGCCCCACGCGGTCGTGTCCGACATCTTGACCAGTCCAGTCCCTACCAGTGTCGTATTTGGTGGCTGTTCACCCCGCTTGCGTGCCGCCGACAACAATGACCTCGTCGTACCGACGACAGCCATTCCGCGACGCGACATGGGTGCGCTTTGGCCCGCAGAGCACCGGTAGCGCGAGCGGTGGGAAACAGGGCAACCAATGGCAAACGGTTGTTGTTACGCGATTCCCTCTTGTGGAGCGGATGGTCTTATAGCCTCCTGAACTCGCCCCCTGATCCTGTTTGCGGCCTACCGAGCCATAGCCATTGTCCTGCTCCTGTTCAGGTCGTTGCTCTACAGAAGCGATGCCGCCCTTCGTATAAAGGCCATGATGGCGACAACAATGACGACAACGACAACAACAATAAAACAACAACAACAATAAAACAACAACAACGACGACGACAACAACAATAGCAGCAGCAACAACAACAACGACGACGACAACAACAATAGCAGCAGCAACAACAACAACAACAGGGACGACGCTGATGCTGTGGGGCAACTGTTGAAACGGGCAAGCACTTACTCTCCCATGTACGCAGAAGGCCGTCCGAGTCAGTCGATGGCCACCGGCCACCAATGGCCTGCGCAAGAATGCCGGAAAATTACCGCTCCTTGCAGCATTCGTGCGGGCACCCTCTCTACCCCAGGGGGGCATTCTTTCATCGAGATAGCCGCCCCGCCGCTAGTGAAATGCGGGCAAGCGACCGGCCGCATGCGACCGACCCACGAGAAATCGACCATCGCTCCAACCAACCATGGCGTAGCGTCGCTATATTCCTCGTTCCCTATAACAAATATGCGGGTGTGCTGTGGGCAACTCTCCCCTCTACCCTATTCCACTCCATCCCATGTAACGTCGCGTAATGTGCCACACACACACACAATGCTGTACTATGTAGTTAACGTGTGCTATACTGAGTCATAAAGAAATCTTCAGAACGGTGGCCTGTTGTACTCTCATTTGTAGGAAGCTCGCCTTCAAATAGAGATCCGAGCGCTTATACGCGACCACATGCGCAATTTTGCGTATGTTTTCCGAATCGTTTGAAGATGGGCGTTAAACGGCCTCGCACCACGCTATCTTTCACGTTCGTGGCCACGGTAAGAAATTATTCCGCGCTGTCCGCATTTCGCGAGGACGATTGGCGGTTCTGGTTCCATTTGCAATTGCGGTCTTACCTGTGCATTCATTTTCAGTACTCGCTGTGACGCAGCCGTCTCCCTCAACGATCTATGTGCTTAGTCGTTTAGCATTTAACTTCGAAAGGTGAATTCACGGCGAATATTGCTCATCAACAACAAACTACTAACCTTTAAGTAATAGTAATTTATCCTGAATGATGACCATTTTGCCAAAGCTAGATAGCATATAATGTTGATTTAGCTCTTCACTGATATTATGTTGGGCCAGGTGATCTATCATATTTGTGCCGTTCTGAGGTAAGCTAAGCCTGTCACTAAGAAGCTAAATCATGTGACGCCCTAAACGCGATTTACCTGTACAACGTAAGAATTTCTGTTACATAAAGGTAAATAGTTCAACATCTGACTTATGTTTTAAGGGCGTGTGCTATAGTGATCATGCTAATTTTGTGTTGTTTTAAGTACACGTACTCCTGAAGGACTTGCTTAGTTAACGGAGCAGAAATGTTGTCTAGCGCGAAACTGAGTCAATACAATATCACCTAACACGCTTTGAGGGCATCTGGACCGCAGGCGCCTTAGAAACGTATGTTGTACGCCTTCCATCAACTTTCTGTATTTATTTAGTCATCTGCATATTCAAGATATTTGACGCCATGTGACAGGTACTTCCTTTTGTCCAAAACAAAAATCGTATGCAGAAGAAAGGATACATATTCCCTTTGAGGCGCACCAGATGATGGAGAAGGCGGAACGTTAGCGGCTTGCGAACGGTCTGTATCTGGCGATGTACAATGTGATGAACAAAAGATTGCGGCTTGAATGGGCATATTCACTAGCCCGTACCATAGCGTTGTTGTGTGCTGGTACTCCGTCTTGCTGGAACAACATACTCGAGCGAATACTTTCTGGAACACCTACTAGCAGTTCGGATAAGATTCTCCTCAGAGGTGTGCGGTACGTTTCTCTTTTTAAAATGTTGGGTGTTCATAGGGTGTTTTATAAGTAAACTGTTTACTATTTTAGCCTAAACGTTTACGGAGCCGTCCTGGCGTGCATGCGGGTAGATCACATGAGGTTTGCATGCCATGCCAGTATTGTGTGCAATAAATGTGCCCTCTTATGCAAACACAGCTTTATCTGTGAGAAGCACAAGTAGAGGGAACTAAGGCATGGTTGCTTTTTTTGTAAAAACCAACACGGAACAACATCCCTAGCGGTTTCAATGAGTTCAAGCTCTGCAACCTGCTGATTGCCACTCACGTGATTGACATACTGTCAATGGTTTTTGCAGAAGAAATATAATTACGCAACTTTACAGAGATTACGCTTGCTTTGTGCAGAAAGGCGTAATTAATGCAATTAACAATTATCATTGCCTTTCCAACGACCCGCGTATGATCTGCCCGCATGCATGCAAGGCTCGCTTCTCCAAAAATAGTTGGACTCACATTGTAAACATCCCGAAAGAGTAAATAGAGAGAAGAAACAGACCGTACACTACTGCTAAGAGGTGTTCCACAGATTATCTGAACACTCAATAATGTGGTTACAGCGCCACGGAACACCAGAAGGCTACAGCCCTGCGATACGGGCTCGCCTAGACGCTACCTTCGGTGATTACTGAATGGGCCGATGCTAAATCTAATAAACACGTACACGGCACATGGTGACTTAGTTTTGACCACGATTTTTCGCTCACCACATCGAACGCCACCAGACAAAAACCGAGCAAGATGGCTTAGTGGCAAAGCCTTTGCCTTGCATTCGGGAGGACTGGGTTCGAGACCCAGACCGGCCACTCTTAAATTGGTTTGCATGGTTTCCAATTTAGACAAGGTAAATACCGGAGTAGATTAAAAATTAGCCATGACATGAAATAACCGTACACGGACATTAGCCATACAGAAAATCTATCAAAAAAGACACAGACCGTACACCACCAACTAACTCTCTTAACATGAGATTCTATACGAATTCGACATTGGGAGGGGAGAGACTCACGGTAATCGAGCCACAATCGATTTTACATCAAACTAATCCCCATTTAATTCGCATTTTTCTTTATGGTTTACTTTTGTTGTATGTATTAGAAGCAAAAGCAAACATTAGGCATCAAAGTTTGGATCTCGAGTTTTGTGAAATTATTTACCCCATGCAACTATCCCCTTTCCCAAGCCAAAACTGAAGTTTACTTTCGAACACACTGGCATGCTCACTTTTACCAATTACACACTTCTGAAGTGATGTCCTATCAGTCATTTTGGCATAACATACATTTGTAATATCACCGTCACTCCTAATTGAAATGTTTGCGGTCCTTATGCCATTAGCAAACAGATTTTTTCCTACGAAACCTAAGTCAGACCATATAAAAGCCTGGTCTGGTCAGCCCCGAGACAGCACAGCTTTTTATGCAGCAAGAGATCACATCAAGAGATCACCTACGTATTGGCTACTATTAAGGGTGTTCAAATTGAAATACACGAAAAACAATATGTGTAAGATTGAAATCTTTATTAAAAGGTAATTACCAGAGGTCTAAGCATAACTATTCCATCGTTCCAGACAAAGGATTGCCTGTTCCCAGAATTTCTGCGGCTGCAACAAGGGCCAGTCCTCTATAAGTCGTCTTCACTTTGTCATCCGAGTTAAAATGCTTCCATTTGAGATGTGTTTCTAACGGGATAAATCGACGAAAGTCGCACGGCGCCAGTCCGGGCTATAGGGCGGATGTGTACGGTTTCCCGTATGGCCACCATCCGGCGATGAATATCGGCCGGTTGAACACCTTCCGCAGTCAGAGAGGTGCGCTCGTATTTGCACGGTAACATCTCGCTACTCCTCATCGTCGAATTTTGCAATGGGAACGCCATGCATGAATGGATTTATTGTTCGCTTGACATGTGTACACATGTCAAAGTTACTCTAAGCCGGCATATTCAGAAAGTCGCCGGTTTGGTTATTACGACGTTTCGTGCCTTTTTAGTTAAACAGCACTGATGTTCCATTCTATCACAGAATATTTGGCGTTTTAGCAGCCGTCGCAGCTTGAGGTTGTGATTACGACTGCTACTATTAGTGTCGCAACTCCTTAAAAAGGCCTGTCGTCCTGCCCTTGGATGAATTGCGTGCCCGGTGTCGTGCGCTCAAAAAGTCCATTATGATGCTAGAGCACTGTCGCAGTTCTAAACTGTTAGTCCCAATGCTGCGTCGTGTCTGCTGCTCGTGTGCTCGTGACGATGATCCAGAGGACGACGTGGCCGTGTAGCGAGGGTTGATAATAGAGGGGTGCGGAGTACACGTAATTGCATGCATATATATATATATATATATATATATATATATATATATATATATATATATATATATATATATATATATATATAGATTAATAAATCATCACAATATTTTCTCTATGAATGGCCTTGCATGTGGCGCTCCTTTTGGCTTGAGTTCGGGTCTGCCCTTTTTGCCCCGTTGCCCCGTTTAAACAACAACATTAACTACAACAATTTCTACTACAGCTACATAAAGCCCTACTGCTGCTCGTAAGACCTTATAGCACCACCACGTAGCGTACCTGCCAACCTGCCATTGCTGCAACTGTAAACAACTATTTCTACTATTGTCTCGAAACCAAATTAACCTGTCCGGCTGGCCGGTAGAAGCCAACTCACTGCCCGCTGGTGACCTCTGTCAAGCCACAGGACTACTTCGTCGCCCCCACCCCATAGGTGAGTTGGCCATGTTGATGCTAACGGTGACGCCAACGTAGCCGCCACCCCAGGCGGCCGGGAAAACGATGGGCAAATATAAAGAAGCTGGGAATGGCCGCCCAGCACGCTTCAACTACGCCCCCCCCCCTTCCGACCAACATAGAGCAACAAGACAGAGATTTACAGCCAGATGGGGTTCTGTCAGCGGCGTGTTTTTGACTGGTCCAGCGACCGACAACTGAAGCCGACCCTATTGGTAAGTGTATATATGAATATGTATATATATATACATATACATATATATTAATCACCCCCGGCATTACAGCAACAGTTATAGCATTCATGACATCACCCATAGAAGCAGCAGTCGCTGCGAATATAGCGAAACGATGGCAAGGCAGAAAAAGAGAAAACGTTATAATAAAGCAAAAAACGTTTCGTAACCTTTGGAATTGTTAAGAAAGTTTAACACGGCCAATGGCGAGCATATTGCCGACGACGGCTACAACAAACAAAACAACAACAACAACAACAACAACAACAACAACAATACCAACAATAACAGTGGCTACGAGCACGATAATATGAGACTGTCTGTCTGTTTGTCTGCCTATTGTTGTCGTAAACTACCAGACTGTCAGGATGGAGCATTCGCCCGACAGGACATTCAGGCAGAACGGGCCAGGCACGTGTATTGCCAAGAGCCACTGCTGAAGCAAGCTGGTCATGCTGGCGATGTCGGTGTTAGCCGCGTCGGGGGTTGCAGCGACTCAGCGGTGGCAACAGCGGCATTGGCTGACCTCATCTTTTGTCCTCTATGTCTGTGGTCAACAACGCTAGCAAAACCAGCCCGCACTCACGCAGGCAGTCTCTCCCGTTGAAGGGCCTTGGCGCCACCGGCGCCTACACTGGCTTTGCCCCCTGTCTCCTATAACGTTCGTCAACCGCCAACTGTTGCCAGTTATTGTAGTATTAGCACTTGTAGTAGTAGTAGTAGCAGTAGTAATAGAAGTAGTTGTAGTAATACGCTTGTATATAACGTAGACGCGAAATAACTGAGCAACAGAGATAAAGATGGAGATAGAGAGGAAGAGGGGGAGAGGGGGAGAACGAGGGAGGTGCAGCAATGCATTCTTGTGAGATTGAGCGCGACTTCACAATGGAGAAGCTGAGGCTAATTTTGAGCAATAGGCTTCTTGGTGCGTCAAGCGCCACTAAGAACTCCTCCAAGCCGGAAGCTGGTCGTGAGAGTCGATTCGCTTTGAATGGGCCCGTCACCGTACGCATCTAGGCAGCTACGGTGAGCCGGCCGGCTGGCCGGGGCGATGGGGATCACTCGCTTCAGATCTAAGAACGTACATGTATCATTCATGGCAGCGTAGAGTGAGTCGCAATTTCGCAACGCTCTACAGCTACTCCACTGCTGTTACAGTCCACGACAAGGTTGGACCTTGTCGTGGACTACCACTACTACTACTCTTATATATGCCCCTATTTGCAAAACAATTCGTAAGGAGGCTCGCAAAGGAAGCGGTTAAGCCGTACTGCATTAAGCATGGCTGGCGGAATTGCTGGTGGTCCTGTTTGTCATATGGCCGTCGAGACAATAATGAGCTACAAATGGTCACTTTGGCTATCACAAAGCAGGCCGCTGCGGGGTTCCGCAGGTTTCTCAGAAATACTCCTCATGAACGTCCTCCAATAATGTCTCTCAAGAAAAATAAGATCGACATGGTCATGACAAATATGGTGACAAGCCTATATGAAACCACGCTCACACAGGTGTTGTATGAAAGTCTCCTCGCTTGTAATTGATTCCTCGTAATTTGCTGTTACAGCGTATCCGTGCTAAATAATCGCATTTTGAACGAATTCATATATGTACGAGTATATACATGCCCATGGTAGTCCGCAAGCACTCGTCCACGTCAGCTAATCGTGTTGCCCTATTAATTCGTAGACAAATTCGAAAGTAAGTCGCCAGCGTAATTTATGATTTGGTTCCACTAATAGGTTACAAGTTCAGTCGGTGGAGATAGAGACCTTAGGCATGAGCTGGACAAGTTAAACCTTACTCTATATTGGGCTATTCTAGACAATTGGCTCGTTTAGAGTGACCCAACCTCAAATGAAAAGAAAAAAATGTTTCCTCTGCACGTTATTAAAAAGCCTAAACACGTTATTCTCACGAGTACAGATCCACCAATGCAGCATGGCTTACTTTATTCAAATACATTCAAAAAGTGCATGCCTTAGTAGCAGCTTGGTAGTATACCGACAACGCTGTACTGTACTATCGACATTGTGTTTCTTCCTTATTTCAATGCCTTCTTGTTTGCTCCATTGTCGATCTCAGTTTCTTATGAGGCTGTTATGCACCCTTGCGCGACGATAGGGTTACTTGGCTAGGTACTGCTTGAGGTCGATGGAGAGACAGTCAGAAAGGAATTCCGGACAGAGAGCATCCGAGCAAACGCCGTAATGCTTCGTTCGTCGTGAATGTCATCGCTGTCAAGCATACCTAAAGTGTGAGCTCGCATTGGAGACGGTGTGCTTGTGGCCTGCGGGGGATGCTGCGGAGGATACTGCGGGGGATGCTGCGGGGGATGCTGCGAGGGATACTGCGAGGGATACTGCGAGGGATACTGCGGAGGATGCTGCGAAGGATACTGCGGGGGTTGCTGCAGAGGATGCTGCGGAGGATACTGCGAGGGATGCTGCAGAGGATGCTGCGGAGGATACTGCGGGGGATGCTGCGAGGGATGCTGCAGAGGATGCTGCGGAGGATGCTGCGGACGAGGTTCTGATAATAGCACTGCTTCTTTTGCTGTAATGCCATGTTCCTCTTTTGCTGCCTGTAACAATATATACATGCATACACTATATATGTTTATATATTATATAATTTAAATATTGTGAGGATTCATGAAATCATTTCCAACAAGTTTCACACTCGGCAGTGATCGCCATAATATATATATATATATATATATACATATATCATATATAAATAGATATATATATATATGTTATACATATATATATATATTATATATATATTATATGCTATATATAATATATCTATATATTTCTATGTCTCTTCATATTTATCTATAAGATGAGATAGAATAACACCTCTCTCTATATCTAATCTGTCTCTTCTCTAAAGAGGAGAGATAAGAAGATAGTTTCTGATTCTCTCTCTCTCTAAGAGAGTCTAGAGAGGTCTATAGATATCCTCTCTCCTTCTCTTCTCTTCTCTCTCTTCTCTCTTCCTAATCCTCTCTCTATTCCCTCTCTCTAACTTCTCCTCTCCTTCTCTCTCCTCTTTCTCTTCTTTCTCTCTCTCTATATCTCTATCTCTCTCTCTATCATCTCTATATACACATATTATATATATATATATACAGGGTGTTACGTAAAAAGTAGTACTTCTTTCGAGGTTTGATAGAGCTCGGCAAGAAAATAATTTTTCCCAATGGGCGGAAGCCAAGAAAACGTTTTGTTTAGGAGTGAGGATGAAATTTAGAAAAGTCGTTATTCTGCCTTATTTTCTCCTACATAATTGTACAAAATCTACGTTTGCGGGAGAACCAGTCAACGCATGAAGCAACCGATCATACCAGTGTGTTCGGCGGAAAATTTTGCATAACCTAAATGACACCTAACGCAAGCTAGCAAAAAGCAAATAGGTGGAATATAAAAAATCAGAAAAAGTCGATTTGTTGTTATAACTTACGTTGAAGCTTTCACGTGCAAAATCTAAAAATTTTGCCATTGCGCACAAATGACGAACACTCTCCGACGATAGCAGATTTAATGCCCGTCATTTTCGTACCAAAGTGATGGTGCTGCGTTACGTAGTTGCTGAGAAACTAGGCTTTTTCGACAGCCATATCAAAAGCAAAGGCATGCATACTTCCTAGCATCTTGACCTGCTTTACCACAGAAACCACTTGCGCACGTCCAGAAACACACCAGCATTTATTTATTATAAGAAGTGCTCGAAGTTCCGTCCGCCTACCACTAAACACGTTCTGTAGCGATTGCACAGGCTCTCTTGCACTCGTGTAAATATGTTAGGCATTGCCCTAACGGCGTCAGCAGCGTTGAATATACGGTCAACCAGATCTTCACGCGATTCAACGGGGGTTTCGTAAACAACACTCTTTAGGTAGCCCCACAAAAAAAAGTCGAGGCTTGTTAAATCGGGGGAGCGAGGTGGCCAAGCTATAGACCCGCCTCGGCCGATCCACCGATTCTTGAATGCTTCGTTTAGGTATTCTCGAACCGTAGCAGAGTTGTGTGGCGGCATTTTCAGACGAAAGCTTTCCAGGATGCCTTCTAACAACTGGGTAACGTATGAAATGACACATCTCGAGAACCTGACACTTCGTTTTATAGCTTTTGGCGTTGGCGGTTTTTCTTATGGTGTTTTGGCGTCTCGAATGACGAATTTCGAATCAAAGCCCGCGCAAATTTCCGATAGAAGCTTGTGCGAACGGCGAATAATTTCGAAACAAAGCCGGCTGCTCAGCGTAAACAAATGCTGGTGTGTTTGTTTCCGCCCTGCGTATCGCGCGTTTTTGATTCATACGTTACCTAGTTGTTAGAAGGCATCCTGGAAAGCTTTCGTCTGAAAATGCCGCCACACAACTCTGCTACGGTTCGAGAATACCTAAACGAAGCATTCAAGAATCGGTGGATCGGCCGAGGCGGGTCTATAGCTTGGCCACCTCGCTCCCCCGATTTAACAAGCCTCGACTTTTTTTTGTGGGGCTACCTAAAGAGTGTTGTCTACGAAACCCCCGTTGAATCGCGTGAAGATCTGGTTGACCGTATATTCAACGCTGCTGACGCCGTTAGGGCAATGTCTAACATATTTACACGAGTGCAAGAGAGCCTGTGCAATCGCTACAGAACGTGTTTAGTGGTAGGCGGACGGAACTTCGAGCACTTCTTATAATAAATAAATGCTGGTGTGTTTCTGGACGTGCGCAAGTGGTTTCTGTGGTAAAGCAGGTCAAGATGCTAGGAAGTATGCATGCCTTTGCTTTTGATATGGCTGTCGAAAAAGCCTAGTTTCTCAGCAACTACGTAACGCAGCACCATCACTTTGGTACGAAAATGACGGGCATTAAATTTGCTATCGTCAGAGAGTGTTCGTCATTTGTGCGCAATGGCAAAATTTTTAGATTTTGCACGTGAAAGCTTCAACGTAAGTTATAACAACAAATCGACTTTTTATGATTTTTTTTATTCCACCTATTTGCTTTTTGCTAGCTTGCGTTAGGTGTCATTTAGGTTATGCAAAATTTTCCGCCGAACACACTGGTATGATCGGTTGCTTCATGCGTTGACTGGTTCTCCCGCAAACGTAGATTTTGTACAACTATGTAGGAGAAAATAAGGCAGAATAACGACTTTTCTAAATTTCATCCTCACTCCTAAACAAAACGTTTTCTTGGCTTCCGCCCATTGGGAAACATTATTTTCTTGCCGAGCTCTATCAAACCTCAAAAGAAGTACTACTTTTTACGTAACACCCTGTATATATATATATATATATACATATTTATATATACATATATATATATATATATATATATATATATATATATATATATATATATATACATATATATACATATATATATATATATATATATATATACATATATATACATATATATATATATATATATATACATATATATATATATATTTTTTTTGGAGGAGGTATTAAATGCAGTTACGCACTATCGCTACGAGTCTCTATCTCTAGCAGTGTGGGACTCGACCCCAACGGTTGGATGTTACTCCGTTGAGACCCATACCCACTAAACGCACTTCCCCCCTTAAGCTTCACTCTCTGATAGCCCAGATCTTCATAAAAACAGTACTATGGACTATCAGGAGAAGTGGCGAGCGCCCTTTCAGATCAATTGGCTGGGGTCGCCCAGAGGATCCAGCACTTGTCTAACACCGGCAAGCCCGTTTTCTTCGAGCTGCACTTCTCCATGGATGCTTTCAGGTTGAAGCCGCAGTTGTGCCTGTCTTTCTTTGCACATTTCATGTTTCTCATGGAGGACTTCTTTTGCCGTCGCTGCTCCCAGTTTCCAGGCCTGCTCACTGGAGACAATGTATTCTGTGAACTTTATTAAGCTGGACCGAGGTGGGTCGCTGACCTCGTGGTGTGGGTCTCCCTCCCTGGCCGGCGACAAAGCCTTTCCAATTCGGCACAAATTCGAGTTGAAGTTTCCGTGTCCTGTGAGGATTTGGGTGAGGTGATAGGTAAGGTCTCCCCCAGGCCTCTCTATCCATGCCTTGATATCTGGCAGCAGTACGCGCAGGGATCCTCCAGGACTCCCGGGGGGGATGGCGTCCCACTCCTCCTGCCATGTCTTAATGGTGTTGTTTCTCTCGCTGTCTTTTTCCGTTTGGGTAGGGGAACCTAATTCCCATAGTCGCTTCCTTTCGAGTGCCTTAAGATCCCAGGGGATCGACCCTGCAAGCACCAGAGCAGCATTTGTGCTGACTGTGCGGTACCCCTGGATTACCCTCAGGGCTGCCACCCTCTGGGTCCTCCGTAGAATCTGTTTCGCTTTCTTCGTCTTGAGAGTTGCTCTCACCCAAACTGGCGCTCCAAATAATGCAATTGATTCCGCGACCGTCATTAGCAGTGCCCTTGTGCGGGCCCGGGGGCCATGGATGTTCGGCAGAATCTTGGCTATAGCACACACTGCCTTGGCTGCTTTTGTCATTGCCTTTTTTATGTGGCTGAGGCCATTCATCGCAGTATCCAGTGTGACCCCGAGATAGCGGACTTCCTTTACAATTTTAATATCCTCGCCGTCGAGCTGTAGAGTGAGCGGACGGATCTTCTTTCTCCCTGTGAGGAGTATTGCTTCGCTCTTTTCAGGGGCAAGTCTGAGTCCCGCTGCGCTCATCTACTTTCAGGTTGAAGCCGCAGTTGTGCCTGTCTTTCTTTGCACTTTTCATGTTTCTCATGGAGGACTTCTTTTGCCGTCGCTGCTCCCAGTTTTCAGGCCTGCTCACTGGAGACAATGTATTCTGTGAACTTTATTAAGCTAGACCGAGGTGAGTCGCTGACCTCGTGGTGTGGGTCTCCCTCCCTGGCCCATTTCACTCGGACGAGTCTGCTTGCCCTTAACCGCGCAGCCTCCCAGGCCGAGCACTGTAGCAGTGTGTGACCTGGAGTGTCCTCATGTGCCTCTTGGCAAAATACGCATATCGGCGACAAAGCCTTTCCAATTCGGGACAAATACGAGTTGAAGTTTCCGTGTCCTGTGAGGATTTGGGTGAGGTGATAGGTGAGGTCTCTCCCAGGCCTCTCTATCCATGCCTTGATATCTGGCAACAGTACGCGCAGGGATCCTCCAGGACCCCCGGGGGGGATGGCGTCCCACTCCTCCTGCCATGTCTTAATTGTGTTGTTTCTCTCGCTGTCTTTTTCCGTTTGGGTAGAGGAACCTAATTCCCATAGTCGCTTCCTTTCGAGTGCCTTAAGATCCCAGGGGATCGACCCTGCAAGCACCAGAGCAGCATTTACCAAATCCAAATAATGCAATTGATTTCGCGACCGTCATTAGCAGTGCCCTTGTGCGGGCCCGGGGGCCATGGATGTTCGGCAGAATCTTGGCTATAGCACACACTGCCTTGGCTGCTTTTGTCGTTGCCTTTTTATGTGGCTGAGGCCATTCATCGCAGTATCCAGTGTGACCCCGAGATAGCGGACTTCCTTTACAATTTTAATATCCTCGCCGTCGAGCTGTAGAGTGAGCGGACGGATCTTCTTTCTCCCTGTGAGGAGTATTGCTTCGCTCTTTTCAGGGGCAAGTCTGAGTCCCGCTGCGCTCATCTACTTTCAGGTTGAAGCCGCAGTTGTGCCTGTCTTTCTTTGCACTTTTCATGTTTCTCATGGAGGACTTCTTTTGCCGTCGCTGCTCCCAGTTTTCAGGCCTGCTCACTGGAGACAATGTATTCTGTGAACTTTATTAAGCTGGACCGAGGTGAGTCGCTGACCTCGTGGTGTGGGTCTCCCTCCCTGGCCCATTTCACTCGGACGAGTCTGCTTGCCCTTAACCGCGCAGCCTCCCAGGCCGAGCACTGTAGCAGTGTGTGACCTGGAGTGTCCTCATGTGCCTCTTGGCAAAATACGCATATCGGTGACAAAGCCTTTCCAATTCGGGACAAATACGAGTTGAAGTTTCCGTGTCCTGTGAGGATTTGGGTGAGGTGATAGGTGAGGTCTCTCCCAGGCCTCTCTATCCATGCCTTGATATCTGGCAACAGTACGCGCAGGGATCCTCCAGGACCCCCGGGGGGGATGGCGTCCCACTCCTCCTGCCATGTCTTAATTGTGTTGTTTCTCTCGCTGTCTTTTTCCGTTTGGGTAGGGGAACCTAATTCCCATAGTCGCTTCCTTTCGAGTGCCTTAAGATCCCAGGGGATCGACCCTGCAAGCACCAGAGCAGCATTTACCAAATCCAAATAATGCAATTGATTCCGCGACCGTCATTAGCAGTGCCCTTGTGCGGGCCCGGGGGCCATGGATGTTCGGCAGAATCTTGGCTATAGCACACACTGCCTTGGCTGCTTTTGTCGTTGCCTTTTTATGTGGCTGAGGCCATTCATCGCAGTATCCAGTGTGACCCCGAGATAGCGGACTTCCTTTACAATTTTAATATCCTCGCCGTCGAGCTGTAGAGTGAGCGGACGGATCTTCTTTCTCCCTGTGAGGAGTATTGCTTCGCTCTTTTCAGGGGCAAGTCTGAGTCCCGCTGCGCTCATCTACTTTCAGGTTGAAGCCGCAGTTGTGCCTGTCTTTCTTTGCACTTTTCATGTTTCTCATGGAGGACTTCTTTTGCCGTCGCTGCTCCCAGTTTTCAGGCCTGCTCACTGGAGACAATGTATTCTGTGAACTTTATTAAGCTGGACCGAGGTGAGTCGCTGACCTCGTGGTGTGGGTCTCCCTCCCTGGCCCATTTCACTCGGACGAGTCTGCTTGCCCTTAACCGCGCAGCCTCCCAGGCCGAGCACTGTAGCAGTGTGTGACCTGGAGTGTCCTCATGTGCCTCTTGGCAAAATACGCATATCGGCGACAAAGCCTTTCCAATTCGGGACAAATACGAGTTGAAGTTTCCGTGTCCTGTGAGGATTTGGGTGAGGTGATAGGTGAGGTCTCTCCCAGGCCTCTCTATCCATGCCTTGATATCTGGCAGCAGTACGCGCAGGGATCCTCCAGGACCCCCGGGGGGGATGGCGTCCCACTCCTCCTGCCATGTCTTAATTGTGTTGTTTCTCTCGCTGTCTTTTTCCGTTTGGGTAGGGGAACCTAATTCCCATAGTCGCTTCCTTTCGAGTGCCTCAAGATCCCAGGGGATCGACCCTGCAAGCACCAGAGCAGCATTTACCAAATCCAAATAATGCAATTGATTCCGCGACCGTCATTAGCAGTGCCCTTGTGCGGGCCCGGGGGCCATGGATGTTCGGCAGAATCTTGGCTATAGCACACACTGCCTTGGCTGCTTTTGTCGTTGCCTTTTTATGTGGCTGAGGCCATTCATCGCAGTATCCAGTGTGACCCCGAGATAGCGGACTTCCTTTACAATTTTAATATCCTCGCCGTCGAGCTGTAGAGTGAGCGGACGGATCTTCTTTCTCCCTGTGAGGAGTATTGCTTCGCTCTTTTCAGGGGCAAGTCTGAGTCCCGCTGCGCTCATCCACTCTTTTTTTTCTTCTGGGAGGTTTCGGGAATGCATGATGCACATGCGCCACTAGCAGCCTGCGTGACTAGTGTGAGACTCGCAAACCCACTAAACCCGGATTCCTCCCCACCCCCCCAGGCTCGGTATTACTTTCGCATTACATCGAAATGCCCCCAAAATGCTCATCCACTCTGACGTTAGGTAAACAGCTTTATTCATATTTAGTTCAAGTTCGTCGGCAGTTTTAGCCTGCACGACTATCGCCAGGTCGTCGGCATAGGCTACTGTGTCCACTCCTTTGGGCAGGCCTGTCAGACGGAGGACGTCGTCGTAAGCCAAATTCCAGAGAAGTGGGCCAAGTATAGACCCCTGCGGGACCCCGGCTGTCATTTGGAAGCTGACCTGGCCGTTGACAACTGTTCGTGCTTTAAGGTAGCTAGAAATTACGTTTACCAGATACGAGGGGACTTTTTTGCGTATCAGTGTGTCCAGAATTGTTTTCCATGGTAGACTGTTGAAGGCGTTCTTAACGTCTAGGAGAGCGACTAGGAGGAGCTGCCGTGTCTGTATAGTGGAACTTCGTAACGAATCCGCCCTACTTGCAACGCGTTGTATTGCAGTTAGGACTGACCGGTTCTTGCGGAAGCCGTATTGTGTGTCCGAAAGCAGGCCGTGTTCATCTGCGAAGAGCCTCAGTCTTTCTTCAATTATGGCCTCGTATCCTTTTGCCAGCGCACTCAGCAGGCATATCGGTCGGTATCCCCCGTTTCCCTTGGGAATGAGGACGACTTAAGCACGCTTCCAGGATAGCGGAAAAGTGCCGCTTTTGAGTAAGACATTGAAAGAGTCCGCAACTATCTCAAGGTGCTCTGTAAAGAGAAGTTTCACTGCCTCAGGGGGAACCCCGTCTGGTCCGGGGGCTTTTCCGGTCTTTTGCCTGTGAGCTGCGCGTATAACCTCGTAAGGTTCAATAGACGGAAACTCGGCCTCACCTTCCAGCCCGGGAATGTTCTCATAAATTGCCCTTTCGGAAGGTGCGTGGGTCGGGAACAGCTTAGTTAGTACCGTCTTGGTTTGCTGTTCGTCCAGGGAAACAGGGGTCTTTTTTTTATTACCCCTGACTATGTTGTAAGGTTTTCCCCAGGGATCGTCCTCGACCTCGATGAGGAGCTTTCTATGGCCGCTAGTCTTACTGTCGGCTATGGCTTGCTTAAGTAAGGCCCGGCTTCTTCTATACTCTTGCAATTCTTGATTGCGTACGTCTGCGTCTCGTTGTTTCAGTTTGAGAGCACGCCTTGCTTTGCAGCACTCTTTTCGTTTGTCTGCGATCTCCTGCGTCCACCAATATTTAGGCAGGACGTTCCCTCGCCTGGGGTGAGCGCTGTTGGTACACGTTGTCTTGCACACCTCTACAAGGAGTGCTTGTAGATCTTCTGCAGTTATGTGGGGGCTGGATAGGGCTTTTATTTTCCTCCCGAGTTCTTTCTTGAACCTTGACTCGTTTGTGAGTCTGAATCGCTCCTTAAGGGGAGGAACTGATCGAAAGTTTTGAATTCTCAGTCGAGTCTCAATGCAGAAATGGTCGCTCAGGTTTTCCTCGTCCACTAGAACCTTCCAGCTTATACCTTTTGGCGCGAGGATGTCGTTACATAACGTGATATCCACGTAAGACTCGCTGCCGTGGCGGTGGAAAGTAGCTTCTTTTCCGTCGTTTAATACTTGAAGATCGAGTATATATATATATATACATATATATATATATATATATATATATATATATATATATGTATATAAACCATAAAGAGACATGACGACGTCTGTGATCGCGTGGCGCGTCTTCTCCGCGAAAGGGGTCATGAGGTGGTTCGTGACCGAGTATTCCGTCGACCGGGCGCACCAGGTATAAAGCCCGACCTCGTAATAACAACACCTACCGAGGTCTGGGTTTTAGATGCCGAGGTTTGCGGCCCGAACCGGGACCTGGCAAAAGCACGGCAAGACAAGATCGCCAAATATGACGTCGAGTTCCTAAGAGCGGCGCTCCCCTACCCGCAAAAACCTCGCAGATTCGGATCCATCACTATCTCTATGAGTGGTGTATGGGACTCCGAATCTGCGAGGACGCTCTTGGGGCTCGGCGTCACGAAGAGGAATCTTATGGATCTCACCGTTTTAACTTTGCAAGGAACCTTGAGGATATATCGCTCGCACCGGGTCCATAAGAGCGGGGGCTACCATCAAGCAAGGACACGGATAACTGACTCTTAACTTCACGTGACACCTTTTTACCACCATTTTTATTAAGGCGAGCACTGCCGAGTGTGCAAACGTATTGTAAATGATTAATAAATCATCACAATATTTTCTATATATATATATATATATATATATATATATAAATATATATATATAAATATATATATATATATATATATATATAAAACCCGCAAAAACCAACTTGTTTGTTTTATTTGTCCCCTTTTCAGGGGTGGCGACTGAATTTTAATCAATTTGTGAGTTCTACACTACCGTGACATCAGGGTTATCGGGCTACTTCTACTAGCAGTAAAGACTGAAACATTTTGCTACGCACGATTTTGTTCCCTTTGTCCCAAGGGTTTTCTTTGGCCTCTTAGCACAATGAAATTTAATGATCTATTTTGATATTCTTAGTTGCTGAGTATGTAGTTATTTCTCTTCTTGTATATATATATATATATATATATATATATATAATACGTGCTTGCTTGGCTCTTTATAAACTAAGTAGATATCTACCGTATTCTTAAAAAAACGTAAATAAAGTAACGTGCATACGAATCGTGTCGCTCCTAAGAGTCGCAAGATGTTTTATAACGGATCACTATTCGGTACGCCCCTGGAACTAAAGAGCTATCTGAATGGCAGGCGTTGCGCTTTGACAACAAATGTATTAGGCTGATAGCTCGCACGATCAAGGTACAAAGCGATACGGCGTCAGGGTTATGATCACTAACGATTAGTGAAAGGTATTGAAGTTGAGAAAGCCCCCGAAAGTCGTTGAGAAAACCGGCCTCTCAGTTTCAGCCTCTATGCGATTCCCTTTTACGAAATCTAGCAATGCCCATCACTTTAAGATTTGTCAAGAAAAGGTTGTAATACAGTAAAACCCTCCGTTTGTACATTCAGTATTGGCTGGTCAGAGGCTACTATTGGACATTATGACAGTGTGACAGCGCGGTCTAAGTGGCTGTCGCGCTAGTCATGATTTTGTTATTTACCGGCGTGTTGCCGGTTCGATCCCAGTTGTTATTGATCGAGTTTCCTTTAAGCAATGCTCATTGAGAATGAATGATAAGCCATACCCTGACCGAGAGTCAGCGACTATGCTGCTGCCACAAGGGCTGCAAAGAAAACCCCAGAGATATCTCAACATGACCGTTCTTGAGGGTTGATGAAGCAGGAGAGATCCTAAAAATATGCACTATTTGTAGTATTAACCCAATAGATATGGTTGTTCTGCTCCAAGAACACATTAAGGATCGTGTTCTTCTGAGTATTTCATTAGTTATTACGTTTAATGTTCCGCTTGAAGTTGGAGTTTTTCCCTCAACTTGAAACGCTCCGCAATTGTCCCGTTGTTCAAGCACAAGTAAGATATCATAAACATGCGTTCAACTGCCGGTCTATTTCCCTGGTCGATTTTTGTCTATAAGTGGTACGCATGCTATCTTAAGAAAGACGGCTAGAAGACTATGAAATCTCTCACGACTCGATCATTCGTTCTTCTTATCTTCCTTTATGTGAAAAATGTTTTAAGTAGTAAGCAAACTGGGGGTGATTATGACTAAGGGGAGTATAGGGGCATCTCACCTTACTTCCGGCTGATAATTTTTTTTTACTTGGACGACAGGACGCATAACAGGGCAAAGCCAGCGCAGTGCGACAACCGCTGTGCCGTAGGGCTCCGTTCAATGGAACTTAGCCTACGGCGGTGCCCTGCAATTGGGCCTCCGGAAAGCACGAGGATCGTCGCATCCTCGTCACGGCTCGCCGAGGGACAACTCTAAAGGAAATTTCCAAATCTAGCGGACATACAGGCATGGCCACCCGTCATCCACAGCTTGTCCCAGGCGCGGCATGGCCATTTGGGTCTGCTGAGCGTATCGTACGGTGAGCACAGAAGCGGCCCCTGTCCTGGCTTGCCAGCTCCTCCGAGATCTCCAGGCTCGAAAAATAAGCGAGCGTACTGGCGCGATGGACTTCACGCAAGCCCGAGCGGCAACGCGTGATGCGTGGGATCACGAATGAGTCACGCTCGGCCCAAAAGTGCCCCGGGCGAACTCAATCCGGTCACATGTACCGGATCTCCGATGTTGGTATAACATGCCGGGCCGCGGGCCACTCACGTATTTCTCGGTCCAGGCCCTCACAGACCACGGCTAACTCCAAACTTACATGGTGCAGATTGGGAAGTCAGAGGTGAACACGTGCACACTCTGCACGTCGGGGCAGTCGAACGATGTTGACCATCGTTCGGTCTCGTTCTCTGCTCCACCTTGGCCCACATTCGCAGAAATTTGACGCTAAGCAGCGAAATCGACACGGGATATTCTCGGCCACATGATAGAGGATGTCTGAGACGGCAGACGTCTCTCTTTTAGACGCTAATATGCGCAAGAAGACACGGCTGAAAGACGCTTGCCGCGCGCTACGGAGGGACGCCGACGCTATTAAGTGGTCGAGATGAACTTGACAGATGACGTAATTGTATTGAACACCTATTTTTTTCTGGATATATTGGATTTCCTGGGCCATTCCTCAGCCACAACACACTGATTTTGCTTTTATCTTTAGATCTTAAGCAGTTGATTGACTAGCTGGAAGTGTCGATTACAGCTTGAAGTTGAAAGAGCCAAGCGTTTGTTCTTATTCGACTGCATCTCGTCTACATGAACTTTAAACCTCTTAGTCTATTGATAGGTAGTTTTAGAAAAATCATAATATTTTCTGACGATGTGTCGTTAAAATTTGCATTCAAAGCTTTACTCGTTTAAATTCTAGTTTCATAAACATTAGGCCATCCTAATGGTCGGATCATATAGAAATATAAATTACTTCTACGGACTTCCGGTGCTGATAAACAAACAGTTATGAAACGAATAGCCTCTCGGGAACCTACACTGTTGTGCTCGTTATCTTCGTAGACTTGTTGGCTAAAATTGTCATTGTTATTATTGCTTAGAAAATAGAGAGAGAGAGAGAGAGCGAGGGGAAAAGCGAATTTAAACGGAATAATATTCGTATCTCGTGAGGAATTGCAGTGGCAAGTAATTAATATTCGTACCTCGTGAGAAATTGCAGTGGCAATTGACTTCCTCTGAGACACCGCATTGGCAATCGCGATGCGGCCGTAAATGTATCTGATGACGTTCCGCTCCCACATGGCGGTCATTTCGAGTGCTTGGCAACAGCCCTGTGCGCATGTGCTCATTACGGCGACGAAAGCCAAGATAACGGCGTATAGTTTGATTAAACGCTTCAGTTCGGCCTCGATCAATCGATTGACGTCTTTGAGGCAGGGCGCGGCAAAAATCGCCTTGGGGGGCGGAATTTCCGACGACCTATTCAGAAGGTCACTGTAGCAATCTGGTATATCTAGACAAAAAAATTTTGAACAACAGAGAGAGAGAGAGAGAGAGAGACAAACAAGAAGAGAGCGAACGAATGTGCGGAAGGGTCAAGTTATTTGGTGAATTGGTAATGACTAATTGATTCTCGTATAAGCCAGTAGACTCGATTTAGTCGAGCAACTTAACGGAAGGTTATTGTGTCAACATAAATGTAGAAGCTTGATCTGGATAATGGCCTGAACTACAGCTTACAGTCGAAACCCCTTCATATTGTGTGGCACACGTTTAGGCGTTAGAGTGTAACAATACGATACAGCACTACAACGTCGTAGCATGGAGAGATATCTCGTCGTTTTTTTGTGTATAAGTACATATGTATTTGCTAGAGAGAGAAAGAAAAAAAAGAGAGAGAGAAGATAGGGAGAGCAAGCCAATAAGACGGGTTAGTTAACGCGCTTGAGTAGAAAAGTATGCATGCCTGACCTAGCCAAAATGCTGCCGTAAAACTTACTAATTTGAGTTGGATAAAATTGATAAAGTGTAGAGAAGCTTCAAAACATTTGTTATTATGGAGTCCATTATAAAGACACTTTAGGCGCTTACCAATCGATACGCAGCACGATTCGGGTATTCGGCAACGAAACTTTGAAGGATTACTAGCTGTGCATCGAAACACTTCGTTCAGGCCCCAGTCGCGCCAACTGTTTATACCGCAACACTGACGCCGGCTTTGAAACTCATCGACGTACCTGTTGAGTTACCAGTATGACGTAATATGCTAAATACACGTTTATGCCCATACTACGCTGTGTATATGCATAACTACATATATGATATGTTTAATATTATTATTATTATAAACTACAATTTTTATTATTTTTCACTGTTTATTATACAAATAGACACGATATTGTATATACTAATGATCGATACTATTTTTACTAGCATTTGCAGTACGAGGTCCAAGCAGGTACCAAAAGAGACTAGTTAACACGTAGTAGTACCTTTTAAATGAGTCCGATTCGGTGTAGTATGTTACGCTGAAGTCCACCACAGCTTGCAAGATCCGCGCTTGAAATACGAACAGCGACAGAGCTGTGAGCAGTACGCAGCAGCAGAGAGAAGCTGCGACGTGGGCCACAACCCATCCGTAAATGCGAAGCAATGTAACGTTTTCCCTACCGTTCTCAACGGTGTCGGTAGCATACGTCACATTTGGTCAAAACAAAGGCCATACACAGGAACTTATGCACCTGTACATAGATACATCTAGGTATACTAACCAAATCTGGTATAATTTCATCTAAGACAATAAGTTTCAACATATCTGAATTATTAAGGACGTCAGATATGTTTAAATTATTTGAATTTATATGAACAACGTAACTAATCCAGTTTTAATATCGTTTATTTTTTTTTTGTATATACTATATGAATTTCTACAGAAATCGTATATAATCCTGCAACGCAAACAGCATTACAAAGCATAACTATAAAAAGCATATTTAAAATTACAAAGCACAACTATAAAAATGCATTATTAAATGGGGGCGAAGCAACAAATAATTATGGAAAGGTATCAAATACAGACAAGGCGTAAGTTGCTTGTTAATAATTTAAACCGACAAACATGCTATAGGTCAGATATCAATAAAGACACGGCACTCTTGGGTGATACTAAACAGATTCAATGACGGCAACAGAATGCAACTAAGAAAGCATGTTGTTGTTTGCAGTAGCTGTTTTTGTTTGAACTTGTTCCTTTGGGGTCGCCCAAATGGTCAAATATGTGCAACTCCCGTTGAGCCGCCTGAAGATCTGACCGCCAGAATAGTTGCCTTTGCTGGACCCGTTTGGGAGATGATTGGTGCCTTTGAATGCGTTTTAGATCTTTGCCCTCAGTTCCAGTTTTGAAATCGAATGGTGCGGACGTGTTTTCTAAGTCTGTGGAAAAGATCTTAGGATCTTAGTACTAGCCTAAATTAGTTAACTTTGTATTAACAGGTAGGTGCCCTGACTTGCAGTGCAACTTCGAAATTGTAAACGTTAGTTAAACCTTTGAGGTGAAGTCGTGTTGTGAAGTCAACGCCACTAGTGAGAATGCCAGCGGCTTCATAACGGTCGGTCGCCTAGCTCTTTTGGCGCCAAAAGTGCGGACAGGTCTGAACAGAGCTACGAAACAAGAACAGTACTTAACGAACTAAAGGGGAGTGTGAAGCAATGCCATAAACGCCACCGGGCTCGACAAAAACTTAAGTGTGGAAATTCTTAAGCAAGAGCACAATTATATAACTTTTTTAAATATCACGGTAGTTTCTGTTCTAGCTGAGGCCAAGTATATTTCAGACATTGTAGATGTTCTCTCGAATGCGTCGGTGTGCTTGGTTTCAATTGAGTAATGCGTTCTCTAATTATTGCGTATTTTATAAACGTATGCCCTAAAAATCACAACTCGTAAAATGATGGTCTCACTCTTACACGCAACACCCCCCACACTTGTTCATTGGCAAAAATTATTTTCTCACCAAGTATGACCATAAACATGAGTTTAGCTTTTTCTTTCATATATAATATATATGTTTTTTTGTCTGATTTCTTTTGTTTTGTTATATATTTTTTTATCCAATGTTTGCACTGTTTGTGCAGAATACCATGATTAAAATTAATACTATATAGATTGACGTACGCGCAAGCTCCGACTATACCGATGGTGCTCAGAAGAATAAACGCGATGGAGACACAGAGAATCGGCTTCCAGGTTTTTTCCGCAATGTAGGATGCTACGTCTGGCTAAGGAGAAACATTCGACATCAATAGCCATTAGCACAAAAACAGAGTCTTGGTTTTTAACTCAGTTACAGCAACGGTCATAAAAACAAAAGCAAAAGCAAAGACGATGGTAGAAATGACTAGGAGAGTTAAATAATTCGTTTAAATGTCTACACATATACAGTGTGCAAGCAGATCTAGAGATCTAGTATGTTTTTTAAAGGGTTAAAGTTTTGATGGGCGCATTTTAAGGGAAATAATATGAGCCATTGTTGTCGGTCATAGCCCTAGCACGCTTTTGTCGTAATCGAGTCAAATTTCTCGCTACGTCGCCAACTTGAACAACATTTATTTCGCTGATTTTGAACTAGTGGTCCACGGAGCAGATCCGATGTACAGATGCCGCCATATTGTCTTTTCTAGATTTGGCAATTGACAATTGATTAAAAGACACACACACACAAGTTACCTTCAATACCGCTTGCGCATGCGTTCAAGCTGTGTAACGGTGCTACGCATAGAACGAATTTTAATATGCTGATCATGTCAGCCTCAAGTGACAGCCGGGGCCGAGAAGAGGCTGGAGAATCGGGCTTATATGTAATGCGATGTACATGATCAATCTTGTTTACAATATGAGAAGCGAAAAATCGATTTTGTGAGAAAACTTCAACTCTCTTCTTGTAGACGAAAGCATGGTAACAAATAGGCCCAAGAATAAGACAATGATATCTTTCATTGTCTTCAAAAAGCAGGTTCCACGGGACAAAGTAGTGAACGCGCGCGGGCTTGTCAGCATCCAGAGAGAAACTAGCGCTAAACACGAAACTGCTCAGGCCACTGAACTAATATTATTGAAATCCTGGTCAAAATTACAACATGCTACCAGCGACAATAATGTGCCCCATTGTAGGATATGTATAAATGTTTTGTCATCTTTTTCTCCTTTAAAAAATATGTAAGTCATTGGCAAGAGGCCACTAATGGGAAATATGTGCATATTCTGGTACTCTTTGTCTAGTAAGATACCATTTGGAAACTAAACGGCTACTTGAATTTTGAACTCCCAGTTATCAACCCTGGCAACAGCTCCGCGGACTCTGCCTTTTTCTTAATGGTGTCGAGTCTTTGTACAATATTGCCATGAACACAGTGCTGTTTTAAATTTTGTTTTTCACAGGACTAACTGGAAAATGTTGTTGCACATACGCACACCGCAGCAGGGGGACTACCTGCAAGCGCGGGCCGGTAGTGTGGGACTTCAACCCACCAAAAACCAGTCATGTCCCCGTCCCCCCGCCTGATTGGGAACTGCTTGCGCATAACATCAAACAGTCTGGTGGGGGGGTGGGTCGAGTCTATTACTCCTGGCTGGTATGTTTCCCGGAAGCCTCGGGGAGGCGCGAGCAAACTCGATATGCGGCCCTTGTCTCGGCCCTTGACACAGTGGTTGATTCTACTTGCTTTACTAATACGTAACATAATACAGTAGGCAGGTGCGTTTTCTTTTCATTTGGTGTACCTCATTTCAGTAGTTTAGTCAATTGGCCTATTAATCAGTCGGACGGGTACATACGTTTGTAGATACGTTTCATGAGATCGAGTACACCTTGCTGCTGTTCCAGTCTCGCTGTTGTTCTAGGTACAATTGTCATGTCGCTCTAGCTGTTATTGTTGTGGTCGATTTGGTCAATGCTGTTCGTGTCGAAATTCTTGGCGTTTTCTTTTTCAACGCACCTGCCCGCAAAAATCGCTCATAGGAATCTTCGAGAGCCTCAACCCAGAGTGCGACGTAGATGCCGGCCCATGCGAGGAGCGCCAGAAGCAGGTTGCCAAACACAAGTACCTCCATGTTTGGGTGAAGTCGACCGCGAAGCTCTTCGATGGACCATTGCAACGTGGCTGATACCCACTCACGCGCCGTCCACGACTTGTCCCAAAGCGGCGGTTTATAGGCGGCGGCACATGGGCAGAATGATGCCCATATCTCTCGAACCCTCTCGCCCGATATTAGCAGGGACGAGGAAGAACTTTCGCTGGGGTTCGGCATGACCAAGCTAACGCCTAAGTTACGACAGGTAGCTACAGGCGTTCGACACAGGTCTACACCGTTCGAAACTTTCCCTGTTCTATTTGATTTTCGTTACGAGGATGATAGTACATCTTCGTTGTCACCTAGAATTAACCCAGAGTTCTCCTCTACTGTCCTATGTAAATAATAAATAGACCAGGAACACGGATAAAACCAATAGCGTGACCGCAATCTATTGTGTATAAATTTTCGAGATCTTAGTAACACATTTTCTTTTCTTTAAATAACAAAACTACATACATATGTATGCATTAATATTATAATTAGAGGATATTATAATTACCTTTAAATAAAACTGCATTTCCTTTATATAACAATGCTATATATATATATATATATATATATATATATATATATATATATATATATATATATATATATATATATGTATATATACATATATATATATATATATATATATATATATATAATATATATATATATATGTATATATACATATATATATATATATATATATATATATATATATATATATATATGTATATATACATATCTACAAGGTGTCGTAACCATATGTACGTATTTTAACGTTTGGTAGAAGCACTCGGCAAGAAGTAATTTTTTTTCAATATGGAGGAGGGGGGGAAACGCCTTGTTAAGGAGTGAAAATGAAATTTATATAAGTAGTTATTCTAGCTTTTTCTTTTACATAAATGTGTAATATCTATCGTTTGGGGGAGAGCAAGTCAACGCACGAAGAAACCGATCATACCGGCGTGTTCGGAAAATTTTGCATAATGAAAGACACTTTTCTAGCTTGCGTAACGAACGGCGAATAGCCAGCTTAAGGAAAGCCATAAAACGTCGATATGTTTAACGGTAACGCATTTACTTGAGGGACCGTAAAATTTTATCATTACGTCCAGAAATGTACACCCAAAAGACTCTTTTCAGGCATTAGCAAATGTAATGCCCACAATTTTCGTACCAAAATCATGGTGCTGCGGGACGTAGTTGCCGAATGACTACGCTTTTTCGACAGTCATAGTTGTTATCTTTCACGTTAAGCTTTCACGTTCAGAATCGCCGAATTCTACCAAACCTCAACATATTTATCTAGGTTTCTCACACACCCTATGCAAATATGCATGCTTTCGATAGGGCTGTCGAAAAAGCTTAGTTACTCGGCAACTACGTCACGCGGCACTATCACTTTGGTACGAAAATGATGGGCATTAAATTTGCCACTGCCTGAGGCCATCCGCCCTGTCCTTTTTGTCGCCGGTCCATCTGCCTCCTCAACACCTTGATCAATGTTAGCATTGATGTTTGCAGATGACCAATGAAGCCCTGACTCCTAGTCTTTTGGGCGTACATTTTTCGTATTAATAGCTAAATTTTACGGTTCTGCACGTGAAAGCGTTAACGTAAGACATAACACATATCGACTTTTTATAATCCTTCTTAATCTAGCTATTCGCCTTTCCCTGCGCAAGCGTATCTCATTTATGCGGTCAATTATGCAGAATTTCCCACTGAACACGCTGGTATAATCGGTGCCTTCATGCGTTAACTGATTCTCCCGCAAACGTGCACAACTATGTAGGAGCAAAGAAGGCAGAAGAGCTACTTTTATAAATTGTATTCTCGCTTCTAAACAAGACGTTTCCGCCACTCCTCCCTATGGGAAAAAAGTTTTCTTGCTGAGTTGTACCAAATCTTAAAATACGTACATATTGTTATGATGCACCCTGTATATACATATATGTATGTATGTATATATATATATATATATATATCTTTGTTATTATATATAATCAGTAGCACACACACACATATATATATATATATATATATATATATATATATTAATACTAGCAAAAACAGTATATGTATGTATATATATATATATATATATATATATATCCTTGTTATTCTATATAATCAATAAAACCTACAAAAACAAAAGACTTCAAATAAAAGTAGTATATAGACATGAACTATTTTTGCTTGAAGTGTTTTGTTATTGCAGGGATTATTGATGGTTACACCAAATAACTTGTTTACATAGCTTGTACAAACATTACTGCTCACTAGTATTAAAAACCGCCGTTTACTGCAGTATCAGCACTGGTACCCAATATATACGGAAACATAAATACACCTTCACGCTTTTATATGTGTATATAAATGTAATTTTGCATACGCATATGCGTACATTTGTCTATCCGGCTCGATCACACATGCCTTCTTAGTAAGGTTACCTTGGTATGGAGATTTTATTACTAGAAAATCGCTTTGTTCGTGTAATTGTTGTACAGGCACTAGAAGGAAACTCTAGAATAATCGATTGAGTTGTTAAATGTATGTATACACATCAAATCATGGGGCTAGGCATAAAACGAACCGTGGCCATGACGGTGCCTGTCCATTTATCGTTTCTAATTACCTGCGATTCTCTCGTCAAGTATTTCGTATTCACGATGTACCACACAAACTGGCGGGAACTAAGGTAACTAATGCGTATTGAACTGTATGTGCAAAGGAAGAACATGTCTTCCACTCGTAACGGATTCTTAGGCATAAGGCCTACAGGCACAAAAAAGGCGAAATACTGCTTGAGGCATGTGGACTGCAACATCGTCTCTATTCTATACCTAGGATGGTGCTGTGTTCTAAACATTCGCGTCATACACCCTAATGCATCACCCTAATGAAGCTTCTAGCATTGTTTTCATCGGGTGTTGTAAACGCACAGTAACTGTTAAAAAGTCATCCCTGGGCAAGTACTTAACTCAATTTACATAATTTTACAACATACTCATCGCACGTAAAATGAGTAGAACGGCTTCTTCCAGTCAGCTGTTTCGGACGAGCACCGCGTGCATATAAAGAGTCAAACATTCAACTCAAGAAGATGTTAAAGAAGAATTTCTTGGGCAAATGAGTTATAGCCTGGTTAGAAAACGCGCGCCTTGTATCACTTTGAAATATACGCAAAGAAAGATAAACGTTTGTAATTAAATTAAATATATATACGTATATTTATGCGCATACATAAATTATGGATATTGAATGGGCCGCAACCGTGTCTATCGCATGCACTATCCTTACAAGATAGTCAGCTGACTTTTAGGTGCGCTGTGCAGGACTACACTGCGGCTGGTAGCTTGATGACTACCAAAGTCTTTGTATTACCTGCTAAAACCCTCATACCTCCTGTCATCCCTATAACCGGGTTCTATAGGTGAAACTATAATTGCTCACAGTTAAGGGGGTCTCTAATACTATCACCACATATCTTGTAACTACCAGCACCGGTTCTTGTTTAAAACTCTGTAAATGAAATTTTCTTTCAAGCTTCAGGCCCTCACAAAACTCGTATGTGGGCGCCATCTGTTAGATCGACCGCCGCCGAGACCATATCTACCATCACGCCGCTAACTTTGCCAACCGCATCATTTACAATGAAGTCGTTACAATGATCCCTGTTATTACGTGCGCAAGTTTATTCCACTGTTCTTAAATCTCCAACATATGTGCGACAACATCCTTGGTACTCTCCATGCCGGGCAGTGGAACACCGTGTGTTCCGGTATTTCAGGTTATCAGGTTACAGAAAATGCAGATGTTCATTCAATTCGTCTTTCCAATCCGTTTCAAATATTCTTGAAACTCCCCATGGCCTGTAAGGACCTGCGTGATGTGGAAGGTCAGATATCTGCCGGGTCTATCTATCCAAGACCTGATGTTGGGGACAAGCGTCTTGACAGAGAAGCCTAGTTCGCATTCTTGAATGGTGTTCTACTCACGTTGCCGCTCCTCCATCATCTGCGAATAGGCGTCGTTATAATCAAACAGGGGATCCGACCACACAGCTGTTTGTTTGTCGATCTTGAGATCCCATGGTATGGTTCCGGCCAGAGCTAGCGCTGCGGGTGTGCTGACGGTTTTATAACCGCCAATGATTCTCAACAACGCAGCCCCTCTCTGTGTCCTTCGCAGTATACCTCTGTTGCGTTCGGTTGCGGTCGCCTGCTGCATCCACACTGGTGAACCGAAAAGCGCCACTGACTTTCCTACCTTCACGAGAAATCGCCTGAGCCCTGTGGGCGTTAGGAAAGAGGCGTGCAATCTTATTAATCACTTTAAGTGCCCTGTTGGTGGCGACCTTGATATGAGTAGTTTCTCGTAGGTCGCGAGCGAGATGGACACCGAGGTACCGAGCCGTGCTCGAGATTTTTATTTCCTCGGGTGCCAATTTTAGACTAGTGTCTTGACAGTGTCTTCGGCCTATAAACTGTACTGCTTCACTTTTTGAGGGGGCCTTTTTCAACCCGGCCTCGTCCATCCAGTCCTCGATCACTTTCAGCGCAGCCTTGATTGTCTCCTCGAGGTCGTCTGCATTGGCTACAAGCTCCGATCCATGGGGCATATCCGGAAGGCGAAGGACGTCTTTGTATGCCAAATTTCAGAGTAGAGGGCCTGCGGCACTCGATCCCTGCGGCACTTCGACCGTATTTGCAAATTCTTTTCTATTGCTCTGCACCGATCGAGCTTCCAGATAATCAGAGACTAGTCGGACCAGGAGGTACTTTCTTCCTCGTAAGTATATTGAGTATAACCCTCCAGGGCATACTGTTGAAAGCGTTTTTGACATCAAGAAGAATCGCCATGTAGAACTCGCGAGTCATAATTGACGAAGTATGGATTAATTCTGTTTTCGAAACCACCATGTGCACGTCTGAAAGCACCGAGCGATTCTTTCGGAATCCATACTGTGAATCAGGAATTAGCCCGTATCTTTCCACAAACGTTTGCAGTCTTCCTTCCGGAATCGCCTCGATGCACTTGGCCAGCGTGTTCAGGAGATAGATTGGGCGTTAAGAGCCATTTCCTTTCGGGATCAGCGCAAAGTCAGCCTTCTTCCAGGTTGGCGGTATCTTCCCCTCTTTTTGGGTCTCCGCGGGCACTGCCGCAATAACTTTTGGGTAATCTATAACAGTAGGCAAGCTGCAGCGGCCGGGATTCCGTCTGGGCCAGCTTAAGCGAGGAGGTGCGGTTAGTGGGTATGGGTCTCAACGGAGTAACATCCAACCGTTGGGGTCGAGTCCCACACTGCTAGAGATAGAGACTCGTATCGATAGTGCGTAACTGCATGAATAACCTCCTCCTCCTCCAAAAAAAACCCCATACGTGCGACTGCCGGAATCAAGTTGACGCACATTTCAGACTCCGTTTCCTCCGGATCGCTTGGCGCTGTCTCCTCACCGTCGTCCATCAGAACAACGTCTTCCATGGCGGGCAGGCACACTGTCTACTATGGCAAGCGATCTAAAACGGGTGCTCTGGGAACAAGGAACGGATAATACCCTCTTTCTCCTCGTCAGGTAGACTCTCTATTCTATTCTGTTTCCTTTGAGCCTGCCCCTGATCAGCTCGCGGTTATGCGCGGTCCCTCCACGCTCTCTACAAGTACTTCACGCTTTCTACGAGTTGCTTCCAGCAATCGTTCCTACTTTTGTTGATGGGCCTTCGCAGAAAATCTCTCCTTCTTTTAATTCCGTGAGTAGTCGCTGATCTTGTTTATCGTTGCCGCCCCGACGCTTTGAATGCTCGTAGGTGCCTCGTGCCCGCACGCAGTCCTGTCGTGCCAGTGCAATAACCTCATTCCACCAGCATTTTGGTTCGCATTGATTTTTTCTACCGGGTGATTCGCGTGGCATACCGCGCGCGGATTGTGGTGGTGGTCAGGTCTAGATGCGACTCCTTCCCTGCCATCTCAGACATATACGTGGTGGCCCAGTGCAGTTCATCACTGCAAGACCCTTCCGTACGAGCTAGTCCATTAGAGTTTGTCCTCTTCGTAATTTGTCGCGACCGTCATACCGGCGACGTGGCATTGAAATCTCCAGTGTAGACAACGAAAGGCTGACTGCATGTCCTTGGTCCATAGTCAGTTCATCCAGAAACTCCTCAAGATCTTCCAGCGCACGGTTAGCACTAATGTAGTTTGGTATGACATAGGTATCTCTACTTATGTCCGTGATCCATCATTTGGCCGTAACCGGAGATGTATTGGGCTTGCTTACCACACACAGCACAGCTTTATGCTTTATAGTAGACACGTCTAGAATGTCATGTACCTGCCTACTTCTGTTACAGTTTAACTGCAGTACATTAATACTATTGCTGGCCATTATTAGATGCAGTAGCCTTTTTTTCGTAGGAGCAAAACTGTGTCCTTAGCGAAATAAATCTGTGTTGATTGGTTTGAGTTTGTTACTAAGTCGTTGGTGTAAAAGCAGAAGACCTAATTAACTTCTCAGGGCAACCCCCCCCCCCCCGCCGAGACAGTGGCTGCATTACTCCTTATACTCTTACTCTCAAACATTGCATTTTATACAAGTGTAGTTAATTTTGTTAATTAATTTTTAATGATATACAATGTTGAACGCTTTACTCAAATCACAGAATATTGCTTTACAAGAATCGCCACTCTAGTGTGTCTGTCATATAATTGGTCACTGCAACACTGCCGTTTCTTATATATTAGATATATTGCGCTTTTCTGGTACATTAAAACCCCCGAACAAAACATCTGATTATCTTAGTAGTTTTTTGGATGAATTACCAGAATAGATTTTGACACAGATATTTCTCCTATCGAAGCAAAATGCTTGAAAAAATATGAGTTTATGGCCTTCTATGGTTTGTTTGGGGATTATCAGCATGTTTAAATTGAGTTTAAAAAAATGTTTCTTCACTTTTTAGAAGCTTAGAAAGAATATTTTTGTAAGCATCGCACCTATGCGTTACTTAACGTGACTGTTTTATTTTGTGTAATTTATGCAACTTGTCTTCTTTACGAATTGCTGTTACTAATCTAGTGTATCCCACTATTTCATATGTGTGTATTTTGATTTTAAATGTCAGAAAGCTATACATTCTTCCAACAACTAGATGTATGCACTCTAGAATAAAAGACTGGCGTCATTGGCCGAATCTGTTGTTTGCATGAATCCTTTACTATAGCTCACTTTTGACTTGAATTAACGATACTCGATTGATTTTATGGTGCGGTGCTGTCTGTCTTTGTCTTTTCCAAATAAGTAAAATTCAAAATTAATTAGTTAGTCATTTATGCCTCTCGAGTCCATACTGTCAAAACTAAATCCAAAACAAACTCGCTTGCTGCCTATAGAATATGTAATAAATGAGACTTCTGCCGGCTTTGGTTAATCTTGTAGGTAGTTCTTCGTTTAATAAAATAAAACTCTTAGTGGCTAGGTTTTCAGCATATCCTTCCGGTACGTTATTATTTTCTAGTAGACATATGTTTATGTCCCCAACAATCAGGCAATCGGCAGGCAAATTCAGGACTGAGTTGTGAAATCAACTTCGGTAACAAATTAATTGCGAATGATTCTGAATTTGAAACGCCAGGCAATGGTGATCTATAAATTGCTGCAAAATTTCTGATTGCAAACTACTATTTCGACCAAGCAGCAGTCGCAGTCCGTTATATCCTTTACAAATTACTGTTGCTTACAAATACTGCAACCCCACCTGCTCTGTATAAATAATTTGATAAAAAATAGGATTTGTATCCTTTTATAATAAAGAAACCTTTCTCCTGTGGATAACTCCAAGATTCTGTACGTGCCACCACACCAGTCACACAATTTGTCAACTAAGATACAAAGTTATCAACGTTCTGACGTAAGCTTCTTATGTTAATTATTTGGAATCGTACTGCCCTTATCTTCCCTCCAGCTTCCCCCCCCTCGAACAACACTGGAGTCAGTCATGAGATCGATCTTCATCTCCAGCTGGAAAAATAAATAAAAAAATTATACTCTTATGACCAGCAACCTAAAAATAACCTAGCATTAGCATCAAATTTACTTATAACAATAGTCGCTCCAGCCAAATGTTGATTCATTTTACTGCTAAGCTAAATGTCTAAAATTATTAATCGCTTGGATTTAACACAACTTATTAGTGGCGGTTCAATGTTGTGCCAATGTTGATCTACAGCCTTCGCAGGGTGTGGGGCCATTTTTCAGCGGCAAAATTTGCGCAGCTACAAAGATGCTTCACAAAAATCGTGTACCTGCTGGCGAGTTGCGGACCGGTAGTGGAAACAAACAGAGTCAGGCTTAGGTCACCCATTACAGGATAGAACGGCATGCACTAGCCGGCACGTGTATACAAGGCACATCGCGCATGGCTATCACCACTTGGTATGTTCGACTCAAAGATTTCACCAAGTTTGCGATCAATATATTTGCCGGTTCTGCTCGCAAATATGCGCTAAATACCACGCAGCGAGCTGCCAGACGCATGGGCGGTTTTTGGATTTTTTCGCCCGGTGGGACCGTCGCTGACGTGTTCACATTTTCTATAATGAAGACTATTGCAATAGTGTACCATCTTGAAGTTCTTGCGAAATAAACAATTAGTAGCACCTCACTTCATCTTCTTCAGATCCTCTTCCGTTGTAATCCAGATTAGCTCGTTATACTTCTGCATAGCCAGCCAGCGCAAACGCTTCAGTTCCTTCGGGATCTGCCTGAATAACGACATCTCTGTAACGGCAGCCCGAAAGCAGAATTGTTTTGCTGTGAAAGCTTGGTGCTTTTTCCTAAATGACTTCACACTATCAGTAGAGTTGGTTGAGTGGGAAATCCAACGACTGGGTCAGTCGAGCTCTTAGCGAGCGATTTTCCACCTTCAATGAACGCAACTTACCTTTCAAGGACTCCAGCTCCTTGGCAATCAGTTCCTTGACCACGGTCATCAAGCGGCACTCATTCTTCTTAAGCTCCTCCTGAACAAATGTCCTCAGTTGGTTTAGCTTTCCCATCATTTTTAGCACATTGGTTTACATTTAATCAGTGAGTTTTTTGCCGACTGAAAGAACAACACCCTACTAAACGTTGCTTGGCGGCACTGTTATAATCGTGAGTGTCAATTTTGAAGCGGAACCTCTTGTCCTTACGGCTGTATTTGTTGCCATTATTTATACTAGTTCTAAGTCACATTGGCTCCATCCTGCGCGTGCCGTTTCCGTCCTAGGTGTTTTTTGTTAAAAACAAATTATTGGTGAGGAAACACTTTCTGCCGTTCGTGTCTAATTTAAATGACGGTGCTGTGGGGCAATATATTCATTTGAAATCGTGCGGAGTTTGGCTTGACTCCAAATAATGTGCATGGGCACCTGTTCATATAGCCATAAGAACGAACCGGTTCTAAGAAGGAGCCGGTTCTAAGAACGAGCCGGTTCTAAGAACGAGCCAGTTCTAAGAACGAGCCGGTTCTAAGAACGAGCCAGTTCTAAGAACGAGCTAGTTCTAAGAACGAGCCGGTGCTTAGGTTGAGCCGGTGCTTAGAACGAGCCAATTCTAAAACGAGCTAGTTTTAAGAACGAGCCGGTGTTAAGAACGAGCCGATTCTAAGCACGAGCTGTTGTAAGATCGAGCCGATTATAAGAACACGCCGGTTCTAAGAACGAGCCGGTTCTAAAGACAAAACGGTTCTATTGAACGAGCCGGTTCTAAGAACGAGCCGGTTCTTAGAACGAGCCGGTTCGGTTCTCAGAACCAGCCGGTTATATTGAACGAGCCGGTTATATTGAACGAGCCGGTTTTATTGAACGAGCCGGTTTTATTGAACAAAACAGTTCTAAGAACGAACCAGTTCTAAGAACGAGCCGGTTCTAAGAACGATCTGGTTCTGTTTCAGAGAACGAGCTGTTTCTAAAAACAAGCCGCTTTTTAGAACGAGCCGGTTAAAAGAACGAGCCCGTTCTAAGAACGAGCCGGTTTTAAGAACGAGCCGGTCCTAAGAACGAGCCGGTTCTAAGAACGAGTCGGTTCTAAGAATGAGCCGATTCTAAGAACGAGCTGGTTCTGAGAACAATACGGTTGTAAGAGCAAGCCGGTTTTAAGAACGAGCTGTTTCTTAAAACGAGCTGTTTCTTAAAACGAGCTGTTTCTAAGAACAAGCTGTTTTTAAGAACGAGCTGTGTTCTAAGAATGAGTCGGTTCTAAGAACGAGTCGGTTCTAAAAACGAGTCGGTTCTAAGCACGAGTCGGTTCTATGAACGAATCGGTTCTTGGAACAAGTCGGTTCTAAGAACGAGCCGGTTCTAAGGACAATACGGTTCTATTGAACGAGCCGGTTCTAAGAACGAGCCAACGAGCCCTGTTCTCAGAACGAGCCGGTCCTTAGAACGAGCCCGTTCTGAGATTAAGCCGGTTCTAAGAACAGGCCGGTTAAAGAACGAGCTGGTTCTAAGAACGAGCCGGTTCTAAGGACAATACGGTTACACTGAACGAGCCGGTTATATTAAACGAGCCGGTTATTGAACGAACCTGTTCTAAGAACGAATCAGTTCTAAGAACGAGCCGGTTCTAAGAACGAGCCGGTTCTAAGAACGAGCCGGTTCTAAGAACGAGCCGGTTCTAAGAACGAGCCGGTTCCAAGAACGAGCCGGTTCCAAGAACGAGCCGGTTCTAAGAACGAGCCGGTTCTAAAAACGAGCCGGTTCTAAGAACAAGCCGGTTCTAAAAACGAGCCGGAGATAATAACGAGTCGGATCAAAGAACGATCCGGTTTTGAGAACGATTCGGTTCTAAGAACAAGCCGGTTCTAGGAACGAGCTGTTTCTAAAAATAAGCCGGTTGTAAGAACGAGCCGGTTCTAAGAACGAGCCGGTTCTAAAAACGAGCTGATTCTAAGAACAAACTGGTTATAAGAACGAGCCGGTTGCAAGAACGAGCCGGTTTTAAGAACGAGCCGGTTGTAAGAACAAGCCGGTCCTAAGAACGAGCCGGTCCTAAGAACAAGCCGGTCCTAAGAACGAGCCGGTCCTAAGAACGAGCCGGTTCTAAGAACGAGCCGGGTCTAAGAACGAGCCGGTTCTAAGAACGAGCCGGTTCTAAGAACGAGCCGGGTCTAAGAACGAGCCGGTTCTAAGAACGAGCCGGGTCTAAGAACGAGCCGGGTCTAAGAACGAGCCGGTTCTAAGAACGAGCCGGTTCTAAGAACGAGCCGGGTCTAAGAACGAGCCGGGTCTAAGAACGAGCCGGGTCTAAGAACGAGCCGGGTCTAAGAACGAACCGGTTCTAAGAACGAGCCGGTTCTAAAAACGAGCTGATTCTAAGAACAAACTGGTTATAAGAACGAGCCGGTTGCAAGAACGAGCCGGTTTTAAGAACGAGCCGGTTGTAAGAACAAGCCGGTCCTAAGAACGAGCCGGTCCTAAGAACAAGCCGGTCCTAAGAACGAGCCGGTCCTAAGAACGAGCCGGTTCTAAGAACGAGCCGGGTCTAAGAACGAGCCGGTTCTAAGAACGAGCCGGTTCTAAGAACGAGCCGGGTCTAAGAACGAGCCGGTTCTAAGAACGAGCCGGGTCTAAGAACGAGCCGGGTCTAAGAACGAGCCGGTTCTAAGAACGAGCCGGTTCTAAGAACGAGCCGGGTCTAAGAACGAGCCGGTTCTAAGAACGAGCCGGGTCTAAGAACGAGCCGGGTCTAAGAACGAGCCGGTTCTAAGAACGAGCCGGTTCTAAGAACGAGCCGGGTCTAAGAACGAGCCGGGTCTAAGAACGAGCCGGGTCTAAGAACGAGCCGGGTCTAAGAACGAGCCGGGTCTAAGAACGAGCCGGTTCTAAGAACGAGCCGGGTCTAAGAACGAGCCGGGTCTAAGAACGAGCCGGTCTAAGAACGAGCCGGTTCTAAGAACGAGCCGGTTCTAAGAACGAGCCGGGTCTAAGAACGAGCCGGGTCTAAGAACGAGCCGGTTCTAAGAACGAGCCGGGTCTAAGAACGAGCCGGGTCTAAGAACGAGCCGGTTCTAAGAACGAGCCGGTTCTAAGAACGAGCCGGGTCTAAGAACGAGCCGGGTCTAAGAACAAGCCGGTTCTAAGAACGAGCCGGTCCTAAGAACGAGCCGGTCCTAAGAACGAGCCGGTTCTAATAACGAGCCGGTTCTAAGAACGAGCCGGTTCTAAGAACGAGCCGGTTCTAAGAACGAGCCGGGTCTAAGAACGAGCCGGTTCTAAGAACGAGCCGGTTCTAAGAACGAGCCGGTTCTAAAAACGAGCCGGTTCTAAGAACGAGCCGGTTCTAAGAACGAGCCGGTTCTAAGAACAAGCCGGTTCTAAAAACGAGCCGGAGATAATAACGAGTCAAATCAAAGAACGATTCGGTTTTGAGAACGATTCGGTTCTAAACAAGCCGGTTCTAACAACGAGCTGTTTCTAAAAATAAGCCGGTTGTAAGAACGAGCCGGTTCTTAGAACGAGCCGGTTCTAAAAACGAGCTGGTTCTAAGAACAAACTGGTTATAAGAACGAGCCAGTTGTAAGAACGAGCCGGTCCTAAGAACGAGCCGGTTCTAAGAACGAGCTGGTCCTAAGAACGAGTCGGTTCTAAGAACGAGCCGGTTCTAAAAACGAGCCGGTTCTAAGAACAAGCCGGTTCTAAAAACGAGCCGGAGATAATAACGAGTCGAATCAAAGAACGATTCGGTTTTGAGAACGATTCGGTTCTAAACAAGCCGGTTCTAACAACGAGCTGTTTGTAAAAATAAGCCGGTTGTAAGAACGAGCCGGTTCTAAAAACGAGCTGGTTCTAAGAACAAACTGGTTATAAGAACGAGCCGGTTGTAAGAACGAGCCGGTCCTAAGAACGAGCCGGTCCTAAGAACGAGCAGGTCCTAAGAACGAGCCGGTTCTAAGAACGAGCTGGTCCTAAGAACGAGCCGGTTCTAAGAACGAGCCGGTTCTAAGAACGAGCCGGTCCTAAGAACGAGCCGGTCCTAAGAACGAGCCGGTCCTAAGAACGAGCCGGTCCTAAGAACGAGCCGGTCCTAAGAACGAGCCGGTCCTAAGAACGAGCCGGTCCTAAGAACGAGCCGGTTCTAAGAACGAGCCGGTTCTAAGAACGAGCCGGTTCTAAGAACAAGCTGGTTCTAAGAACAAGCTGGTTTTAAAAACGAGCTGGTTTTAAAAACGAGCTGGTGTTAGGAACGAGCTGGTTCTAAGAACGAGCCGGTTTTAAAAACGAGCCGGTCCTAAGAACGAGCCGGTTCTAAGAACAAACCGGTTCTAAGATCGGTTCTATCTCAGGATCAACGCACTACCAACGCGTGCCAGATTGGCCAGGGGACGCCCGGGCTACAACAAACGTTGTAGGCACGGGTGTCATGCGCCTGAGACGTTGGCTCATGTCGCTCAGATGTGCGATACAACACAAAAACAAACTATATAGAGCCATGACGACGTCTGTGATCGCGTGGCACGACTTCTCCGCGAGAGGGGTCATGAGGTAACTCGTGAGCGAGTATTCCGTCGACCGGGCGCACCGGGTCTAAAGCCCGACCTCGTAATAACAACACCTACCGAGGTCTGGGTTTTAGATGCCGAGGTTTGCGGCCCGAACAGGGACCTCGCAAAAGAGCGGCAGGACAAGATCGCCAAATATGACGTCGAGATCCTAAGAGCGGCGCTCCCCGACCCGCAAAAACCTCGCAGATTCGGATCCATCACTATCTCTATGAGTGGGACTCCGAATCTGCGAGTACGATCTTGGGGCTCGGCGTCACGAAGAGGAAACTTATGGATCTTACCGTCTTAACGTTGCAAGGAACCTTGAGGATATACCGCTCGCACCGGGTCCATAAGAGCGGGGACTACCATCAAGCAAGAACACGGACAGCTGATTCTTAACCTCACGTGACACCTTTTTACCACCATTTTCATTAAGGCGAGCACTGCCGAGTGTGCAAACGTATTGTAAATAATTAATAAATCATCACAATATTTTCCGGCTATAAGAACGAGCTGTTTCTAAGAACGAGCTGTTTCTAAAAACAAGCCGTTTCTTAGAACGAGTTGGTTTTAAGAACGAACCGGTTCTAAGAACAAGCCGGTTCTAAGGACGAGCCGGTTCTAAGAACGAGCCAGTTCTAAAAATGAGCCGATTCTAGGAACGAGCTGGTTCTGAGAACAATACGGTTGTAACAGCGAGCCGGTTTTAAGAACGAGCTGTTTCTAAGAACGAGCTGTGTCTAAAACAAGCCGGTTCTAAGAACGAGCCGGTAGTAAGAACGAGTCCGTTTTAAGAACGCGTCGGTTCTAAGAACGAGTTGGTTCTAAGAACGAGTCGGTTCTAAGAACGAGTCGGTTCTAAGAACGAGTCGGTTCTAAGAACGAGTCGGTTCTAAGAATAAGTCGGTTCTAAGAACGAGTCGGTTGTAAGAATGAGTCGGTTCTAAGAATGAGTCGGTTCTAAGAATGAGTCGGTTCAAAGAATGAGTCGGTTCTAAGAACGAGTCGGTTCTAAGAACGAGTCGGTTCTAAGAACGAACCGGTTCTTAGAACAAGATGGTTTTTAAGAACAAGCCGGTTCTAAAAACAACCGGTCCTTAGAACAAGCCGGCTCTAAGAACGAGCCGGCACTTAGAACGAGCCGGTTCTAAGAACGAGCCGGTTCTAAGAACGAACTGGTTCTAAAAACTAGCCGGTTCTAAGCACGAGCCAGTTCTAAGAACGAGCTGGTTCGGAGAACAATACGGTTTTATTGAACGATTAGGTTCTAATAACGAGTTGGTTCTAAGAACGATTTGGTTCTAATAACGAGTTGGTTCTAAGAACGATTTGGTTCTAATAACGAGTTGGTTCTAAGAACGATTTGGTTCTAAGAATGAGTTGGTTCTAAGAGCGAGCTGGTTTTAAGAGCAGTCTGGTTCTAAAGACGAGCTGGTTCTAAGGACAAGCTGGTTCTAAGGACGAGCTGGTTCTAAGAACGAGCTGGTTCTAAGAACAAACCGATTCTTAGAACAAGCCGGTTTTAAGAACAAGCCTATTCTAAGAACGAACCGGTTCTAAGAACGAACCGGTTCTAAAAACGAGCCGGTTCTAAGAACAAGCTGGTTCTGAGAACAACACGGTTCTATTGAACGACCAGGTTCTAATAACGAGCTGGTTCTAAGAGCGAGCTGGTTTTAAGAGCAGTCTGGTTCTAAGAACGAGTCGGTTTTTAGATCGAACTGGTTCTAAGTACGAGCTGGTTCTAAGAACGAGCCGGTTTTAAGAACGAGCTGGTTCTAAGAACGAGCTGAGTGTAAGAGCGAGCTGGTTCTAAGAACGAGCTTGTTCTAAAAACGAACCGGTTCCAAGAACGAACCGGTTCTTAGAACAAGCCGGTTCTAAGAACAAGTCGGTTCTTAGAACAAGCCGGTTCTAAGGACGAGCCGGTTCTAAGGACGAGCCGGTTCTAAGAACGAACTGGCTCTAAGTACGAGCTAGTTCTAAGAACGAGTCGGTTCTAAAAACGAGCTGGTTCTAAGAACAAACCGGTTCTGTAAACAATACGGTTCTATTAGACGAGCCGGTGTAAGAACGAGCCGGTTTTAAGAACGAGCTAGTTCTAAAAACGAGTTGGTTCTAAGAACAAGCCGGTTCTAAGAACGAGCCGAATCTAAGAACGCGAAGGCGAGCACTGCCGAGTGTTCAGATGTATTTTAAATGATTAATATATTATTACAATATATATATATATATATATATATATATATATATATATATATATATATATATATATATATATATATATATATATACGCGTCCTAAACATGCGCTTACAAACAAGATAGTTTAAGTTTCTCCATGTATTATGTTTTCTAAAAAAATTCTACATATACAGCTTTCTATGTAGCGTAGAAAGCATGCAATATGCAGTGTTTCAGAAATTAAAGTGAAAGCAGTCGACCGATGAGAATGGTTGTAGCAAAAGTGGCTGTTTAGAAGCAGTAGCAAGTGAGCGGTAGTTGCAGAGAGCAGATTGACTATACGGCGATTACAGCGTAACAAAAGGACTACTGATATCGAACGAACGGCGGCACAAGAAACACTGTCTGAACGTTGCTTGGACAACGACGGTAACTTGGTTAGACTAGCAACACCATCGATATCACCACCATCACCGCAATACAGCTCCAGACGCCCCTAAGAATGCAAGCATCCCAAACGATTATTTTGTCATGTTTGTGCCAATGAACACTGGATGCATACATGTACATATGTATATATATATATATATGTATATATATATTGTATCTGCATTCACGTTCGCTGGGACCTAATAGTCATGTTCCCACCGTTGATGATTGATTACATTAAACTAATATAATTGTTATATATATATATATATATACAAAAAAGCACCTGCATTTTTAACACCAGTTCAAAATTATTGTTTCAAAGATACTCAAGGGAAATCAAAGGTAATCTCTACAATAGAATATTAGATTGTAGTATGCAGTAATACAATATTAAAATAGGAGTCTGAAATCAGCAGATCAACTATGAAATGTTGTGAAAATGTAACTTCATATAAGAAATAAATGATACCGTATATATACATATAGCTGGTTGTTCGAATACCGTACATCACGGAACAGTACATGTTCGATAGACAACCTTTGAAAGTACAAGTTTTGAAAGTATATATATATATATATATATATATATATGTACCATTAGCATATCAACGAAAGTCGGTGGGTAGAGATGTCCTGCGATGCTGATGTCGTGACCCGTAGGCTCGATTCTGATATGACACATGTGTCTAATTCAGTAACTCCAAATGAATAAAAAATAAAGGGTGCATAAGCTTCTTTGGCGTTTTTATGTTAGCGGAGCCAAGTTCTTTCTCCCCCCCTCTCCCTATATATATATATATATATATATATATATATATATATATATATATATATTGAAAATAAACATTCTGTATCGGATAACGTAGAAAAAATTATTAGAGAGAAAGATAATTCTAGTCCGACATGACGCACAATGTGTAGATGCCAGGGTCGTGTTGCATGCCTATGCCAGTTTTGCCATGTCATCAACGCCATCGACGAGGTAAACCAAAAAAGGGGCTTGTATAATTGTATTTATGTATTTAATCATTTGAAATACCTGGGCTTCAAGACCTTGGGATCTAAGATCTATGCGTCCTAACGGAATCGAACCCATAACGCATGATATCAGAGTCCCAGGACATCTCTACCACCCCGTTCTATTGATTTTTCATTAATTCTATACGGTTGTATTGTGTTAGAAGCGTTATTGTTATATTTGACTGCTATCAGGAATTGCAACGCTGGTTTGTTGACAAATGCATGCTTGCAGGGCGCAATTACACGTGTGGAGCCTCGATCTGTTGAGTTAAGCAAGCCACTGGTACAAGAAAAGGGCAACGGCCTTATTATCAGGATGTGATGCCGAGCTGGCCGATTTATTTAATCGCCTACGCAAAATGCTCTCATCAGAATGCTAGCGTGGTCTAGTGGTGGCTAGGAAACGTGGTCGACTGAGAACGTGCATATAGTTGTCGAGAGCTTTTACTACTGTCGCGCATGTATGTTGGAAGTATCAAACGGCCGCAATAGGAAGACATATCGATTTTGGAGGCGTTACATTAGCAGTTATTTGAGAGTGCGCAGTCATTACAGTAAGATCATATAATATCCTAAGCATAATTATCATCCATAAGGCCCATAGGAAGTCACTGGGCATTTTGCAGACGCCCTCTGCATGCAGTACTGTTGATATGTTGCAGACGCCGTTGCAACATACGGTGGCAATACACAAATACACAAAAATAATACGCGGCATACACAAAAGTGGCACCATATCGCAGTAGCGATATGGTGCCACTTTTGTTAAGCCGCGTCTTGATTTCGGTTCCAACCCTATGCAGACTTGGCAACGTAATTCTAAAAACTTTTTGGGGACAAAACAAATTCGCAGATTTTTTTGTAGATGGTGCCGAGTTAAATGTACAGCACACCTAGGCAATGCCGATGTGAGTTGATAAGGCAATAGCTCGGTCTCGCCTTTCTATGTCGTTCACACTATTTGCGTGGTATGATTACAATACAAACACATATGAACTACATTCGTAAATGATTTAAATACACATTTTGGAGTACCAACGAGCTAGCTAATGTAAGAGATACGGCACTCGAGCCAGGACACATTGGCTGCATCAAAAATTATTTAGGGGGGTCTGTCCGAATTCTCTGCAAGCTCGGCCTCGATTGGCATTGTTAAGGGAATCGTATTTGGCAATTAAAACATTGCCTCAAATATCGGTTACGCAGTACTTCCAAAGGAAGCCCTTGCAATGTACGACCGCTATTGAGCGTCGAGAGCAAGCGTTTGCTGTTGCTTTATGGCGAACAATTTTTTGGCAATTATTTTCTAACGATATAACTTGCGCATTGTCGAGAAGGCATGCCGAACTTCATCATTAGTCCTGTACATAAACAAAAGGTCCAGATCTTCTCTATGAATCTCCTTCACTCTAGATCAACCCAAGAACTCAATTGCCGGTTAATAAAGCCGTAAGATCCTTAAGCTGCAGCTACGACTGCCGATGAAACACGCTCTGTAAGTTCATTTAAGGAATGCGTTTGTAACTATTCTGGGCTCCAGGTAATTATATAGGCACATATCCATAATCATAGCTGGCACAAAACACCAATATTTATTCGTTCAGACATACCTCGCCTGGGGGTAGTAGTTGGGAATCTTTCTACGGAAATGCTAATACAATTATGTACAAGCTTATTGAAATCAGTGACTTGCATTTTGTACTAGAACTTCCAACAACACCCTCGTTGGTTAAAAGACAACGTAAATATATTGATAGTGGATGATTCCGGACAAGGTTGTGCTCCTTCGAAGTTTGGACCACCAAAGTCCAAATAGAGGATCGGCATTTGGGGGTCGCTGCAGATCCACAAAGAGTACTCATTAAGGAGTTCCGTCAAAGCAGCTATCCGTGGACCCGGTGCATCTAACCAACAAATCAAATCTGCCGCAAAAATAGTAGGCTGCTGTTGCAGAGCTTTGAAAAATGCGGTATTTACTGAGAATACTTATTGATTAAGTTTTGCCGAGGGACTGTTGCTCTTTCTGCTGCACATTTCGACAATTTTAAAGTCCGATGTTTCTATTGTGACGCCATGATCTTCAGCTGGTTTTCTGTCAAAAAGTTCTGAAGACGAGGATCTATGAAGACAGCTGACATGTTCCGCTGATGTCTCCATCTCTTTTTGGGCAGATAATAAGTAATGGTGGTTATAGAATCCTGGAATGTCAGTTATTTCCGTAGCACGTGTTTCTGTCAACACGACTGCGTTTACGCCGCGTAGTCTATTTGAGTAATAGGCAGTGTGTTACTGATTTGAAATCTTTTTCCTTCTACTGGGTAAGGTGAAGAGCCGCTCGGTCACAAGGGGAGCCCTGGAAAGCTTGATCTGGAAGGATCCGTCTTGTATCCGCCAGGTCACCCATGCGTACTCGTTCTCTCAAGCCAATGTCTTGTACGGGTCTTGTTGCCCAGCAGAACAGCTTCTACTCAGGTTTACTCAGGACCATTGTAAACCACCACTGTCAACACAGTGCCCGATATATGAGCTTCGAATCCAAAAAATTAGCCATACTGCTACGCCGGCGAAATAAATAATGGCTTCATAATAGTGATTACCGTAAAATACAAATTGAAACAATGTTTATATAAAACGGTGTGTACACTAACATTATTATTATTATCTAAACATACTATTATATAAATATGTGTATACACCATTACTACGATTACTACTATTAAATTACATCTATCTGAGTGCGTATACAACAGGTCTTATTAGACAATTCAAGCTGATTGTTTTGTTTTTGCGGCCAGTCGCCACGTCTGATATTGGGCATGAAATCGAAGGCGAACGAAGGCGCCGTTATTCATGTGACAGATCTGTCATTCGCTTGGTGTGACTGGAGCCCCTGTAGCTGCCACTGTCGCTAGCAGCACTATTATCACTACTGGACCTCCCTGCCCCCACCGGCGCTCCGTGTTAACCACTCGTTGTGTTCCGATTAAATCATATCGAAGATATTTGCTTTACCACTATTATCATCATTACTTTTGTTATAGTAAAGGGCAGACAAGAACCCAAATATATATACAATTATATATATATATATATATATATATATATATATATATATATATATATATATATATATATATATTATATATAATAAAGGCCAAAAGGGTCGGTGTGACAGCAACAGCAGCAAAAGTGACCAGCAAAAAGGGCTGCTTTGTTGCCAGCAACGTGCTCGCATTCACGCTGACTGTAGCGTTTGCACAACAAAATCGCTCTGTATAAAAGTCTGCTCACGGGTTATCGAACCAGTTGTCGGAACTATCGTGTTGCCTTTCCAACGACGATCATGAAGTGTTTTGGCGTTCTCGCATTTGTTGCTACTGTGAGCGGCCTGGCGAGCGCTGGCGGTCTCGGAGGCCATGGAGGTGGGCATCGAGCTGGATTGCTAGATCATCATATCATAGCTAGTCATTACCTAGATAGCTAGTTTATTATTAGCCAGATATATTGGTATTTAATCGGCCAATACTGTTAATCAGAGAGGCCGCGATCAAGAAGAAGTGAAACAAACCAATACACACTCCCAGCATACAGGGAAAAACGGATGCCTAGCAGTGCCTAAACATGCGCATCATTTTCATCTTATATATCTTATTGTAACGACCTACCTTTAAATGATTCTGGTATATATATATATATATATATATATATATATATATAAATATGCCTGACGAGCTCTGTCTTTACATTGCAGGTGGATTCGGCGGTCATTATGGCGGCGGTAGTCACGGCGCCGTTCTCGTAGGGAAGAGCTTCGGCCACGCGGGCGGCTACGGCCACGGAGGAGGACTGAGCCATTACGGAGGGCACAGTCTCGGAGGATTCGGCGGTCACGGAGGATCCAGTCACGGAGAAGGATTGAGCCATTACGGAGGGCACAGCCTTGGAGGATTCGGTGGTCACGGAGGAGGTCTGGGCCACTACGGGCAGCACAGCTTCGGAGATTTCGGTGGTCACGGAGGAGGATTGGGCCACTACGGAGGGCACAGCCTCGGAGGATTCGGCGGTCACGGAGGAGGATTCAGTCACGGAAGATTCGGTGGTCACGGAGGATACGGTCACGGAGGCAAGAGCGTCAGCTACGTTTCTGTTAAAAGCGGCCATGGTGGTGGCAGCAGCTACGGTGGTGGACACCAGGCAGGAGGCTACGGCAAAGGGTGGTAATCTGTGGTAAGGGCGCCTCTATGCCTCTACACAAATAGATAGGTTCATTTGTACATACATAGGTGTATACAGACATGTATGCCAACTAATTATTGTCAATACGACAGCGACAACGCATTGTCCACGCCATCTATATGTGGGGTTACTTTGTGTCGACTCGACAACGGGAAGGACGAGCACATCATCAAATAAAAGTCGTCTTACGTCTTATTTCGTGAGGGCGCATATTGCCAATGAGATATAGTACAGTCTTCAATTATAGTATACGCCTACATACATGCTAGCGTTCATAATGGAGGACTATTTTCTGATATTTGACCGCCAAACATGCAACGTCTTGAAAGTATTAAAAAGAGCATCAATTACGGCATTGTTGTTGCCACTGGTTTCTTTGCGAATCTTTGGGGTCCGGGACGGCACATATGACTCGTGTTCCATTCAACACGATAACCAAAAGCCATTCTTACCCGTACCTTTTGTATAAGAATTATTTTGAGGTGGACATGTGGCGCGGCGAGACAAAATTCAGCTGAGGCAAAATGTGTGGCTATTGCAGGGAAACGCGCTCAGCTGCCTCGTGTTTGCGGGGCGAATTTAGTTTAGTGCAGTTGTTAGAATGCCGTCGTTGTTGCACACCGCAATCTCGGAGCCATCCGATGCACTCACTAAAGCCCACCTCTAAAAAGCCTCCTTTCGGGGCTGACTGTCACCCAAGATTTAACGACCATGGAACTGCTTTTCGCATTGCTTCATAGGACCCTCATAAATACAAATGTGCAACGGTGGGGCTCGAACCCGCGCACCTGCTATGTGTCTCCTCCGATTGCGAGGCGCAGACGCATGCCACCGCGCCGCCGGGCTCGACCCGGGCCTAAAAGGCCTGAGAGACTTCTAGTAAGTTGACGGTGAACGACAGCGATCAAGTATCGCCGAGGAGGCCGATTGGCCGTGGTAGATTATATCGAAATTAGACATCTTGTTCAGATTTCAATTAATAGTTCTGAAAAAACTCAAAAACATTTTAACGCTATGTCAACCACATTTTAGACGACATTTTTAATCTAAATTAATCTATCGTCATCGCGTTTTCGTTAATGGATTTCTGAGAAGGATTTCTCCAGCAGAGGTATGTAGCAGCAGGGCAATGATGACGACCACGTCCAACAAATACAACCAGCAAGGCCAGGGCTCGAACTCGCGATTGTTTTGCTAACCATGGTTGCCATAGCAACGCCCCGTTTCGAACGCTGCGTTAGTAGCCTAAGCCACCACCGCTACAAAATGTTGTATTCGCTTAAGCTTTCGCACATTGCAAATTTAAGTTTTTAAGCGGAATCTCGTGGATGCCTTTTAAGTGGAGCTAGAATAGGCAACAAGTGGCATATAGGCAAATTTAAGAAGCTTCCTTAAGGTAACACTTGAAAGAAAGACCAGTCTGCATGACATTAAAAGGTGTCATTTCCATCAGGCAATTTTCGTATGCATTGTAGTCAATATTCTCGCCCATCTTTCGTATAATGCTATAATTAACAAGCAGCAATTCAGAAGGGGTAGAAGTATTACTTGTACAACGAGTACAACATTAAGCATCGACCCCGGTGGCGTGGTGCCTGCGCCTCGCGAGCGGAGGAGACACATAGGTACGCGGGTTCGAGCCCCACCGTTGCACATTTATATTTTTGGGGGTCCGTCTATGAAGCAATGCGAAAAGCAGTCCTGTGGACGTTAAATCCTGGCTGGGGGTCAGCCCGAAAGGTGTACAACGTTAAGTACTCTAAATTACATTTTTTGACGCTGTACTAAAGATCACGAATCATTCACGATCATGAATTAAATGTTGATATATTTGCGAGGTGTCTTGCACGTTGCTCTAGTCTCTCTTATGTTCTAGCTCGCCGTGTATAGCCGTGCGACGCCTAAGATGCCAAATTATTATAAATCTGTGAAGGAGTAGCAACCCTCCACAACTCCGCTTTTCGGTGTTAGCGAATGAACGCCAACTGAATCTAGGTTTCTAGTCTATCTAGAACACTTGCGCCTGGTAGTCTGAAATAAATAAATATATACGGCAGAAATGGAGGCAGCCGTAAATTCGCCAGTTCATTCAAGTCAATATGTAGCGCGCCACTTGAGCATCGTCACGCCAGTTAGACTTGTGGCAGCCAAGTGCCCACTCCATAGGTATTATTGTATTTATTATGGCTTTGATATTAGTTATGACATTATTCAAAACGTGTTTTCCTAGAACCAAGTATCATTTTTCTATGGTCACGCACTTGTCCGCCGAGCAGTTCAACAAGACGTCGAAATTGGAAATTACTATCCCCGAGGACATGATTTCCACACGGCTGACGTGCTGTGCTCTTCAGCATACGGTATCTTTTTCAGTTCCCCAACAATTGTTTGATAGCATGTACCTGAACTTGTACGTCACAGAGTTTTCTTTTTTAGTGCATATCAGGGCTAGACTATGCCTGCGTGCGCAGATCTTTTTAAAGCTATTAACGACGGGCGGAATCCGTCTGCGGGCACATCTATCAAGCCGGATGATTTCTTTTTTTTTTGTTTTATGTGTGTTGAATGGTAATGCACCATCTCTTTTTATTGAGACATCTGTGCTTCCCGTTTTTCTCTTCGATCATGGTCGATTTTTAATCCACTCCGGCATTCACCTTGTTTAAATTGGGAACCATGAAAACCAAAGATGTGAGGTTAGGGTCCTTGCACAAATTTGCGGTAAGGAAGAAAATATAGGCGTTAGTCTTGGACACGTTTTAGCTTAGTTTTCCCATCAACGGCGTTCTCATCAACATACGCAGTTGTTGAGAACGTCGTTTCTCATCAACTGCGTATGTTAGCAATTTTTCATGCATCCCAATAATCGCAAGCAAGTTTGCTCTTCATTCTAACTAACTTCATTCTAAAAGCGAGCAAAATAAACTTAGAGTGACCCATATGTGCGTATGATCGTTGGCCTAGGATGCAATCGTGCTAAGTACAAACCGACGATTCCTGCACTCTAAATATGTACACTTGCAGATTTTACAGTTCATTCCTTACAAATGTATATCAATGCTATTTAACATAAACTTTCGTAAAATTGTCGATTCGATTGCCTATTTTGGTAGTCATTACTCGTTTCGAACTGAAATACGTTAAAAGTAGATCTAAGTTGCTGCTAAGCAATCAGACATTTTCCATTTAATACACCAATTCTCATTAGCATATCATCCCCGACACTACCAGACATAGCTTTATTTTCATCAGACAATATAGAAAAAACAAGCCGCAAGTTTTGGTTTTAAGGCATTGCATACTGATTGCAATTATTTATTCGTGCACTGCTTTTCAACGGCTAAATTGTATAAAGTATCAGTAGAATCAGTAGTAGGCAGTGGCAAGATGAGAACAAAATCCGAACAAAAGATCTGTCTTTATGCGTGAACTTTTAGAACCTGAGTACGACCGAAAAAGCAGCGATCGTTAATAATAATAATATAATAATAATAATATGCAGCGGCGACGGCACGAGCAGCACCCGCTGCTACACGACAATGTACAGGACCTGTAGACGATAGGGAGAATGAGCCAGAAGGTGAATTTCAACGAGAATTCTGGCAAGTAGCTTCTGATCATTGCGCTGCCGGATGCACCGAACGTAGTAATACCGGCTAATGGTAGTACAACGAGGACTGCCACCAAGCTATACGCTAGCACACGCATTCGGCGTCTACTCATTCTACGAGCCAACTACAAGTTGAATGGCGTCCATTCTAGTCGCCTCCCGGTTGAATCAATTTTGAGCGATTTAAACCTAAGCATTGTGACTGCTGCGCGTACTGTTGCGACGACAGTACTACTACAGTATTCTATTCACTAACACTAACCACTTTTCGACATACTGCACCAGTAGAAAAATTCGCGTAAAAACACAACTTGCATACACGAAAGCGTCGCTAAAACAGTAGACAAGCTTGCGTGCTGTGAGTTGCGAAGTGGTCAACGTAAACACACACATAGTTCAAACCCAATGTGAAAACTTAAGTAGAACACATATTATATAGTATAGCAGTATGATGCTGAGCAGAACACGTTGAAATGTTCACTATGTTATGCATTATAAAGACGGTACACTATGCAGTCTATTTGATTAAAAAGTCTTTTGGATTGTCAGATAAGCATCGTTTTTGTATGTGTCCCTTTCCGTGGCTCCCCAAGCAGATGGAGTATTGGGAAAATTGAGACGCTATTGAAAACGAAAAGAAAAATGTATTAGTGTGCCGCTGCAAAACATGTTGGCTAAAGGATAAAATATAGTGCAGGTCCACCTATAGCTCGTTTCAAATTTGAAGTTCGAGCTTAAATTTAAATTGTTAAGAATTCTAAAATTGCAACACTTTCGCAAAACGAAAACGGACTGGGATTGCAAAGACCGTGAAGACCACGATTGCATCGACTTGAAATTTATGCTTAACGGGACCTTAGGGCATGGAGTGATTTTGGCAAATACGTGTCTATACTCTTCTTAGGGTTCATAAGCTTACTTCAGCGAGCTTCCATGATCTGTCAACAGAATATGATGTTAGATTGAACACAGTAACGCTTGTGCTTTTTGACAGCACTGTGACACAACTCCTATATCGATGCTCGTAAATCGTAAATGTATTCCATCTCTTCCGACAAAATGTCGCTGGACATACAAGAGGCTGACAAAATACAAGCGAAAAGCTATACACACGTTCATAAAGTGAATTGCTTGTACAAATCATAAGTAAATTGTGAGCTTCACTTGGTTATTACATGATGTGTACAATAGATAGAGCTTTTAAGAATTATTTGGCAACTCCAACAATTCTTTTATATAGTTTAACTCAGTATTGTGAGAAAGGTCACTTATTGCACTTCTCTGGTCCACAGCTCGGGGTTAGGAAAGAAGTTAGAAACAATACAAAGAGAAATGTTAAGATTTGCATTGGGTTGCCGTTTTAATTGCGCTAGGGAATTTCTTGAGGGCGAAGGAGGAATGTCAAAATTTATACAAAGGGAAGTACAAAGTAAGCTAAGATTTAGTGTTAGGATTAAAAGTGTCACAAATAAAATATGGGTTAAACAGATGCAGCTGGTAAAGACGGCACTAAAGATGAAAACGAAGTGGGATCGCAGAGTAGAATTTGCAGCTAGTGAGATTGGGTAGTATATAGTCAGCAATGGGCCAGAGCGGGAATATCGGAGAAGATGGTGAAATTGAGGGTGAACAAGTCATATACAGGCAAATGGAAATTGGCGATGGGTTCCAGATCGAGTTTGGCAAGTATATATGGAAAGGAAAAGACGGAAAGGGGCGGGGTAGAATGGGTATACGATAATTCAAGAGCGAGCGGGCTATTGGCAGATGCCAGGGCAGGGATGTTGGATACAAGGATACAAAGAGCTAAATATATGGAGGGACAATATACAGAATGTCGAGCATATGGGCTAGGGCATGAGTCAATTGAGCATATTGTTAAAGAATGTACAGCCCTAGGGGGAAGCAGAGATATAGAGCTGTCGGATGCCCTAGCTCTAGGACCAAACGTTAGAAAGGACCTGGTCGATATTACAAAGAAGAGGCTGTCCCAATGGAAAGCAAATACTCAGTAGGTATGGAAGTGTACATTGATTATTCAGATGCATAGGTAACATATATGCTGCCGCTCTAAGCGCCCCTGATAAAAAAGGGTGACATGTGTATTTAGGTATGCATGCCAAGCGAATAATAAATCAATCAATCAATCAATTGCAGATATGCAACATTTGACAATTAGAACGATATTTAATTGGAAAATACGCATAGCTGTTGTAGCATCAATGTTGCACAGTTCACCTAGCACTGCCGGTGCGTCCCGCCGTCTTTGCTAGTACTTGCTCAAATGCCTGTTGAGAGATGTGCGTGGGGTCAATATCACACTTAAGTAGTGGAAGACGCTAACCATTAACACCAGGAATGTGCATTGATTTGGATCTCATAAGGGTTTTGGGAAGTTACAGAGACCTTCCTCATAAGGGCCTTGCAAAAGTTACGCAGGCCTATCGGCATTTGGAAATATTACAGAAACCTATCCCGAAAGGGATTTGGCGCCAAATGTTATTTAACTTCTACGTGCAGTTTCAACGGTGGATAGCTAAGTGGTCTTCTTAAAGGCCTTTAAGTGGTTTTTAGGGCAGTTTTAGGATAAATAAAATTTGAAAAGTAATTTTTTTGCCGAGTACTAGATCCCAAAGTTTGCTGTACAAATTCTGGAAGATGCTATATTAGGTCTTCCAAACACACAGTTTTGCATGCAATAAATCGTTTGCTGAGAAACAAAAGCTGGTCGCTAAATACCTATTTCTTAGGCAAAAGCTTAATGCGTTTTAACACATGATCATCCATCATTCTGTTTTATACTGAAGTGTGAAGCAAACGCGTTTATGTCTTCGTCTGAAGTGATACTGTCGCTCTGTATCTAATTGCGACAATTTATATTTTACGAAAAACCTCTGGTATCTTTACGACTCTGTCCATATCGTGTAGACACTTTAGAAACAACAATGGAGGCAAATATCGTGTGACCAACAGAAGTTTATACCGTATTCCTGGTCTTGGTTGTTACTTTACTTCACCTTTGCCTGTCACGATAGTCTGTAGAAAACAATTTGCACGGTCAGCGCTATTGGTAATTTGTTTCTACTCTTTGCAGTTAACGCAGCAGGCTTGCCTCCAGGCTCTCTGTATATATAAAATATAATACAACACACTTTGCGACTAACGGATAGGGGTATATAAAATCTAACTTAACACCTGTGTTATATATATTTATTTATATGTATATATATATACATACAAGGTGTAACAGAACGATTTCAAAAGCGATATAAGAAGAGCTCGTTGTAGAGCTCGTTAAATCAATTTTTCTCCAAGGAAACGTGGTCTCTGAGATGTCTTGTTTCGGAGTGAGAGTGGTACTACATTTTGTGACACTGGTGTCGTTGCCCGACATAAGAGCACAAAATGTGCCATTGTGAGACATCCTCCTATACAGAAAATAAGCACACCGTTATAATCGCGAGAAAATTTTGCTTCATCTGAAGAACATATAACGACGGTTAAAATATGCAACATGGTTTAGAAGAGAATTTGCAAAAATTAAGTTATTTTATTAGCTTTCACACCAAATACATCAAAGGCATAACCATACGACCATTCACAGCGCTCAAAACTGACACATTCAGGCAAATGCACATTAGGACAATCGTTTTGGTACCAAATCTGTGGCATTGCGAATCGTGATTGCGGAGTAATTAGGATTTTTCCGCGGGCATGTCGAAATTGAGTCCATGCATAAATGACCTAGAGTGATTTAGATGATGGAGTAGGTCGTTTATGCATGCCTTCAGTCTCAATTATTCCGCAATAAAGACTTGCCTTGCTATGGATTTGGTACCAAAATGATCGTCATGAAATGCCTGAATGTATTTGTTTTGAACGCTGTGATGTGATGGTCGTATGGTTATAATTTTATGGTATTGGGCGTGAAAGCTAATGAAAAACTACATTTATTTGCGAATTATCTTTTAAACGACCATGTCATATCTTGTGTTCGGAGTTATATGTTCCTGAGAAGAAGCGGAATTTTCAACAACGCGACAATGTGCTTAGTTTCACTATAGGGGCTCTCATTTTGTCTCATTTTGTGCTCATGTGGGGCAATAACGGATTTTAGTAATTTTACTCTCACACCGAGAGACTCTTCACAAGACTACTCAGAAGCTATGTTCCATTGGGAAAAAATAATTACTTAAACGAGCTCTATAATTCTTTATATATTTCTTTAAATATTTCTGGGAAAAGCTCATTTATGCATGCACTCACTCTAGACATGCCCGTCGAAAAATCTTAATTACCCCTTAATCACGGCTCGCATTGTTATAGAGCTGGTACCAAAATGATCCTTAGGAAATACCTGAATGTGTTAGTTGTGAGTACTGTGTTCTATTACCATGTGCTATTAGAAAAAAATGATCTGCTTTGCCGAGCTCTACAATTCATTATATCGCCTTCGAAATTATCTTGTTTTTACTATATATATCGTCAAAATAAGATGGTTAACTGTGAGACAATAGCAAATCACCTGGCAAGAAGAGTTGTTGAATTCAGACCAGGTTGCATATATATATATATATATACAACCGATTAATTTGCAAGTTTAATTATCTGCATATAATATTTTTACGTACATATATGTAGACATCGAGCAAGACAGCTTTGCGGGGGGGCGACACATATGCATTTTTCCTTATGCTAAGCTAAAGCAAATGTTAATATGTACTCGCATATTCATAGTCAGTTCAACACGCCTCAGAACTGCATCATACTGCAAGAAACAAATGGTGCCTTTTTTGAAAACATGGAGCTTCGTACACTGATGCCCTTTCCATGCATTGTGCATCAGTATTTTAGTACTGCCAGCCGTATTTTTGTACATTGCCGTACTCAACAAAATAGAGCGATGTGTTGAAAAGTACGAACTGATGCAAAGGTCATACGGAAGTGATTTTTTTGGTCAAGGCAAAGCGCTTGAATGGTTTTTGGGTTTTTTGCATGGTCCTGGGTCTTTAGAAGACGATCCTCGAAGCAGTAGATCAATGACCAGAGATGCGTGCACTCATTGTTTGCTAACCGATCACTCATTGTTCGCCAACCAACGAAGCATATAAGCATACCAGGTTAATTCGGAGTTGCACTAGGTACAGCCCGCAGTCCCCTGCATGATGATTTACACTTAAGAAAACATGTGTGCAAAGTTTTGTTCCCCCCCCTTTGTTAACATGGCCGATATGGAGTCGAGCATTTCATAGGTTTATCATATTGTTTATCATATAAGTGGGTTACTACTGTTTCTGCAATAAATGAATGGTAGCCATACATTATAAATATTATATCTGTGACTCGGCCTGTCATGTTACTGCTTGTAGCTAGAGATTAAGAACACACCCACATACTGCACCTATTTGAGAGCGTTGTTTACATTAGATTTTAACTAGATAAGAGCTCCGCAAAAAGAAGTCTAATACTACTCCCAATTTGTCCGCGGAATATACAGACCGTTAGAGGAACATCCCTGTAGGTACATAAACATACGGGCTTCTAGCTGTACAGTTCAGCTCTTTTCAGATCATTATAGATGCCTGTTTGATGCGTTTCATGATTCAGGGTTTTTTCCGCCTCATATTGTACCTGGACAGGCAATCGCTTTACAGAAAAATAAATAAATGTTTAGTTACTTACATAAGCTCACAGCATGCAAAAGTAAATGTTTGAAAAACTTGTTCGCTTAATGAGTTTCACCGCCTTTATTTTTGTCTCACAGACTACGCTAGTGATTTATACTCAAGAAATTTTAAATTGTGCCACTTGCCCTGCATCTTTAGCGCGTTCTTTCCGCCGTTTAGTAATTAACCTCAGCTTATTTGAGGGTTGCATAGCTGTACACAACGCTTATATTTAAGTTTTGTAAGCGCAAAATTAAAATACATTACACCCGTTATGTAGAAGAACAAAGAAGAAGAAGAATGTACGAGAGAGACATATATGTAAACGTATATCAAAAGCACACAGTTCTGCGACTATTAAGGGACTCGAACATACTTTGACTAAAGCTACTTCTTATCTATAGCTAGTCTGTGGAGATATGTAGGCGCCTAGTTGCAGCTAGATAGCATATACATGTAGTATAAAAAGCTTATCGTAATCAATACTTCATGTCGCAAGCTGACCACTAGCAACACGCATGTGTCAAATATAAAGCGCTTATGTATATATATATATATATATATATATATATATATATGTTTATTCAGCGGTTCGAAAAGACTGTACAGTACTGATTTAAAATCAGTCAATTTTTTTTAAATATCTAAAAACACACTTTAATGCTACAAGCTCTAATTAAAGCAACATTCTAGTGTTTTGCATATCACGCCGCAACTAGTCTGTTTACAGCATAATTAAGTTGTATATAAATATATATATATTTACTCATACGCACATTTGTACCTCTGTGCATTTACGGTTCAAGCAAAAGTCCGTTTCGTTAGCTAGAAAGCTATTGGTAGCCAGTTTGCATTTTGACCAATACCAAGCTGGGTGGCTACGTTGACGGCCATTGTTAGAAATTCTGGCTAGCCGCAGTGCTAGAATAAATGCGCATGAAAGGGTAATTTACGTGGAGTCGAGCGATAAGATGTTGTCGTATACCGCGAAGTTGTCGGCGAATAGCGTGCGCGTCTACACGTGGTCGCTACTATGATATCTGCTGCTGCAGCTGCTGCTGCTGCCGCCGTTGCCGGCAACGGTATAAATAACAAAAAGTACCGTTGTCTGTAGCAGTAGACACAGTCGTCGGTGTAGCAGGGAAATCAACGCAACCAAAGCAACCAGATACCACAATGAAGTGTGTCGCAGTTCTCGCATTGGCCGTTGCCACGATCGGCCTGGCATCGGCGGGTGGCTTCGGAGGTTACGGAGGTAAGTTCGAACATATATATATATCAAAAACTTTGTAGCATGGAATACAAGCAATAGACAAACCAAGACCGCGTACATTTATTGTTCAGCAAAGTTTAATATATATAGCCCAACAATTTTCCTCAACTCCTCAATGACCTCAACGGCCTTTATATATATTTATATATATATATATATATATATGTTTAAGTGTGTACATGCATATGTATAGGAGTAGAAATTTATTAAGAATACAAATGTAGCGACAATTGTCTCCCGTTGTATATATATATCACGCTTGCGCGCCTGTCATTGTTTGACGTAGGTGGCCACGGAGGCGGCTATGGAGGCGGCTACGGAGGCGGCCACGGAGGCGGCCATGGCGGCGCCATTCTCGTAGGCAAGAGCTACGGGGGTGGCCATGGAGGCGGCTATGGGGGCGGTCATGGAGGCGGCTATGGGGGCGGCTACGGAGGTGGCTACGAGGAGGTTACGGAGGTGGTCACGGAGGAAGCAAGAGCGTCAGCTTCGTCTCGGGTCGGACACGGAGGTGGCTACGGGGGCGGTCACGGAGGAAGCTACGGAGGCGGCCTCGGAGGCGGCTATGGGGGCGGCCACGGAGGCAGCTACGGAGGCGGCTATGGCAAAGGATGGTAGTTGCGGAGCAGCTGTTTTGTCATAAACCTCCACAAGACAGACAGACTTGACGGACGGACGTACAAGTCGACCGACTGGCCGAGCGACATGCTATGCGCAGTACCCTAGCCCCTACGAACGGGGATATGTATATTAGCTGTATATTTCGAATAAAAGTCTCGCCAAAGCTTCATCAGAAGTAAGATGTTCCATGATTATATGTATATATATATATATATATATATATATATATATATACTTATTATTCACATATAGCATCTGTTTATGGTTTGCTTTGTAACGTGTTAAAACCTAGCGGAATATAATTACCAATGAATCTAATAGCCCCCTTATTAGAACCTCACCGGTGGTATCTATCGCCCATTTTTGGCAAACAACGACAGCTATAAATGATTGACCTTAGTATGTGCACACGTAGCATTACCAATCGGGGCACTGTTATCTATGTAGCGCGTTGAGGAAACCGTATGGTATTGCGTCGGTATTACGGCCATCCACGTAAACGTTTCGCTTGTTTTCTAGTAATGTGGTCGCCCATCTTAGTCTTTGATAACACATGGCGCTACTGGAAAGTATGCTGAGAAAGGTGTGAGGAAAGAACTTCTATTTTCTTCAAACTTCTTCCACTCTAAAGGCATCACAGCAACCAATTTGACAAACATTTAGTTTTCGTGGCGGAATCCCGTCACAATCTATTATTTGTATCCAAATAATATAACATTGACAGCTAACCTGTACTTTTAAATGGCGAAAAAAAATAACTGTCAAAATTTGGTGGGTTGAAATACATAAAACGTTTTTTTCAACCCGGGGGTTCCGAGGATTCTTATGTTTGCCCAACTACACCTCTAAACTCTCTTTAAAAAATATTTGAGAAACTGTATTATTTGCGATTGACTGCAGAAGCCGTATACCAAATGTTCGTTAAATATGACGTGCAATTCTGATTATATGAGCCGTGGCTTTAATTCCGACACGATGCGGAGTACAACAAGGACCTCGTGGAGTAGCCGATTATTTGACACGAATTCTTGTCCGTCGTTTATACACAACACCGTAATACGCAACATCTGCATATCTTCACCGTGAGACGTAGCAAAAAAGCAAACATTGTATACTGTTCTTCTCGTTGCTATCATCGTCACTTAGCTAACTCGTTTAAATGACAATATAAATGTGTTTTGAAACACTATATGACCAGCGTCTTCCTTATGTTATCTCTCTTTTTCTCTAGAGTTTACGGTAAGTGTTGCTGTGGTTGTTACTGTAGCTACCTTTGCAGTCATTACTGCTCTCTTGGAAGTTGTTGTTGTTCCATTGGTGGTAGTAGCAACAATCTTCATATAGTCACGATTGCTACAAATTAATTGAATTATAACAAAACTTTTTTTTTTTAATTTCAATTGTGGTTTATTTACGGAACTACAACGCTTACGTTTTTGGTAAATTAAAATAGTTGTGAAAAATGAGTCAAGCAACGGAGCAGAGAATCGTTCTCCGCCATAAATCGAAGGAGTGCTTTGTATAAGCACTTTACACAAACGGTAATCACAAAGGTTATTGATCGCCGCAATGTTTTCAAAACAGCAATTTGTGCGTTTGTTAGCACGCCGAACAATATATGAGGCACACAGTATATATATATATATATATATAT
>QVRM01002080.1:0-83868 GCA_003439945.1 Dermanyssus gallinae
ATGTATGCTTACCACAAAGTAGGATTAACCTGGTACCAACGAAGTAGGATTAAACCTTCCCTCTTGGGCTATATGACAGTGTTTAGCGATTGACATAAGGTATGCTGCCCTACCATCCCATAAAGTTAACACGCGCGGACTTTGTCGCAGTTCAGTTGTCGGGCACAGCCATGCCCAATAAGCTCGAAAAGCTTTGCACGTGTTTCGACCTTGGAGCCATGTACAACTTTGCCCCACTGGTGCCTGCCAGACTCATAGGGATTGGGGAGGAGGGCATGTCGAGTTGATTTTAGCTCCAGTTGATGATCTAACTTATTGACGTATATCGTCTGGTGGCAGCGTAAATCTTCTTTACAAGAAAGTATAAAAAGGACGATCTAACTTGTTGACCTCCATAGAGGAGTAAGATGTTCTTGTATTCAGGTACTTGACGTAGTGTAACTGAAGTGTACCTCGACGCTGCCGTTACACTATTCAGCCTGTCAAGACCCGAGTAAGCCACATTCAGCTTGTCGTAAGTTAATATTTAACCACAAAGAATTATACAAACGCTCACAAGAATGGCGGTGGTAAGGGCAATAAACCAGGCTGCGTTCATCTCTCCCCTTTCTCTCGTTAATTTAAGTTAACGTGTTGGCTGATAGCATAATCTTCGCTCACCCATATTTTAAAGAACAAAACAAATAGCAGAACACGTGAGTAATTATCACATTCACGCCTTGGCTGCCTGATGGCATAATCCGGCCCACACAGCTCTCTCTCTCTCTCTGTTGAAGAGCATTTACCTCTAATCCAAGATACATAAAAATATAGCAGATTCCTCGCCTGCCGTCATTTTCACATCAAAAGCTTTAACAACATACTCGTGAATTAAGTACTATAAAGAGATAGTTTTCGTCTAGATAGGACGCTAGGTATCTCTAGCTTTGGTTGGCCTGGCTGGCCTCCCTCCAATCTCATTTGGCCGAAGGGTGCCCAGGATGGATCACAGACAGTCACGGTGTTCTGTAAGCCAACGTAGCTAACACAGTACTAACAACACGCCTATGAATCTTGTTTGTATTGCAGTCACGTTACGGGGCAACCGGTTGGCGCTTCGTCACACGCTGCGTAAAATGCGCACTCTTACAGCACAAACTGTAAAAAAACGGGCGTGCAGTGGGTGCGCAGTCCATAGGTTAACGAAGTCTAGTTGCTACACGCCGGCGGGCTCTTATCAATTTTCTCACAACGGCCCCCTTGTAAGATCTCCCACGAATAAGTATAAATAGAGTTCTTTTCGGAGTCGATGCACACTAACCGTAACACATTGCTAATGCTTTCCGTACTATGCGCATGTACGCTACAGGCTCTCTGGTGGTTCTACTGCCTACTGAATAGAACCGAAATGCGTACATCCGATACACACACAAGTTTTGGTGAAATTCTAACTTATAGTATGTTAATACTAATACGAATGATAAACGTAATATTGGTCTCATAATATAGCATGCACATACAGGTTTTTTTTCTTTAAGTACAAAGCAATGTTCCCGAGCGACATCTCGTGGTGAACTTCGATGACAACGCTATGACTTTGCCTAAACGGGAGAAGCAAGTTGTTGTTGTTGACCTATGTGAGCTTAACATAATATGCACCTTTACTAGAGAGATAATTTAGAGAAAATTATTGTATATGCTATATGAACTATTCGCAGGCAAACAAATCCCCAATGTTTGCCGGTGTTTGCAGAGCACGCGTTGTTGCACGCTGACCTTTCAAACATTCCACCTTGTCCGCAGCCTGAGACCTTGTAGTGTGAGGCCGTGGGCAGTTTCTGACGTCGTTCATACTTACTTATACGCACACGCATCCGATCGCGATCCACGAGCTAAGGCAGCGAGTGCGCCTTGCCTGATGATTGACTAGGTGACCAGCTTCTATTTTCGGAAAGTCGTCGCAAGTCTGTGTCTAAGTTTGCTTGCGGCCTGCGTCATCATTATTGAATGACCCGCTATTTACGCGTTCGTTTGGTCGTTGATGCCAGCAGAGGTCCGAATCCGAGCCCGCATCTTTACACCTCTGAGAGTAGCTCTTTCGGCGACTGGATCAGTTGCCGGAGCCAGACTTCCGTTTCTTTTCTCTCGTCCGATAATGTGTTCCTCCGCGTATTGGTCGTCGGCCGCGAGTGATCTCCCGACGACAGGCCACTCCGGTTTCGTTTTCTACCTTTGCCGCGCTGGCAGATATCCAATAGCAATAGCAACAGCAGTAGCGGCAGCGCTAACAGCGCTCGTAGTAGAAGGCATCGGACGCCGATAATACGTTTCTAAATACGCCGCGTCCGATTTCACGGCGTAAGACTCTCATGCGTGTGTATATATATATATATATATATATACATCAAATGGCACATCGGAGCACACAGGCAATCACACGTGTATATATGTGTATATATATGTGTATATATATATATATATATATATATGTGTAGATATATATATATGTGTATAAATATTATGTTAGAGATATAAAGAATGTAGATTAGATGAGATAGATCTTCTTTCTCTCTATCTATGTCTTCTTATCTCCTTTCTCTATAGCTATTCTCTAATATATCTATAGAAAAAGTAGATATACATATAGTATATAGATAGAAGATTTTATTGTAGATATAAGTATCTCTACTAGATTCTCTAGACATATATATCTTATACATTATAATATATATAATATATATATACATCATTCTATATATATATATATGTATATATAAATACATATATATGTTGGCATCTGGCTTGGCTCAGTGTGTTGGCATAAGGTAATATATTATAGAATATAATATGTGGTGCATAGTGGCTGTGCCATTAGTGGGCCATCAACGTTATGTGTTGCTGTGCAAAACCAAGTTGCGTGCCACAGCCGCTGAAAGGATTCCGGCCGCCATGTACAGCGGCACATGATGGCGTGTGTCCTCTCTGAGTCAACATTGTTGCACTGCAGCGGCGACGACGAATCGGACTTCGCAGTCTTTGAGGACCCGATGTCCCGCACCGACCCCCCGGTATAACGTCGATGCCATAGACGCCCGACGTTCGCGCTGCTAGCGACGTGGCAGACGTGTTTGCCGCTTGCCGACATTTTTGCTGTAGGAACAGACAAATAAATAAACTAACCAAGTGAGTTCAAGCAGGCTAAGTAGTGTCGAGAGCTTCCCTGCGACCGGGGACAGCTGGTCTGTATGGTTTGTCGTCGTCGTCGTGGTCATTCGTACTCTAGCATCGGGATGCACCTGTCCTGGCGGACCTGTCGCGCAAGTTCTCGATTCATCGGCGAGGCAGTGCCACGTACTTGCGAGCCTGCTCGACAGCCGGCAGATCCCGGCTTAAGTGGGTTTGCGTGTCTTAGAAAAGTCGCCACAGAAGCGTTTTTTCCGGAATTTGGTGTATCAAAAAAACTTTGAGCAAAACTCTCGTTGGCTCATCGCTCTATGCTAGAAACAAACGTGGTGGTGTCCCGAGCGGCAATATCGTTAGACTTCATTCGGCCAAAACTAAAGTGTTTCGACCGAGGGCTATGACTCAAACTGCTGTTCTATTGATGCTGCTGCCGCCATCGCTGTTGATGCCGCAGCGAACATGGCTGCTGAAAAGTGACGTGCGTACGTAAATATATATATATATATATATATATATATATATACGTATATATATATATATACAAATATATATATATATACGTATATATATATATATATATACAAATATATATATATATATACGTATATATATATATATATATATATATATATATATATATATATATATATATATATATATATATATATGAGGAGAGAACAATGAGAGATCATCAACTCGACTGGAAAAGGATCAGCTTGGCCAACAGTTACGATAACGGCGCCGACGACGACGACGGCCGGACCGGCCGTTGGTCGATCGGTCGGCTGGCCGGCCAAGAACTCGTTATTGGCCGGAGATCATCGGATAGGTCACGGGGCCGCAGCAGCAGCAGCAGGATAGGTTCCGAACAACTGTTGAGATCATTCGGGAAACGCAAGCAGGCAGACAGAGCACATTTTATGCGCACACGTTATGGACGCTTCGTTTGTTCTGTTGAAGGCTTGCTTGCATGCAAGCATGCATGCATGAATGAATGAACGAACGAACCAAGGAAGGAAGAAAGGGAGGGAGGAAGGGAGGGAGGGAGGGACGGACGCACGGGCAGACGGAAGGATCCACGGGCGGCGAACGAGCGAGTGGGCGGCTGGGCAGCTGGTTAGTTATGTGAGTGGGTGGGTGAATGGGTCGTGTGGCGGCTGACTAACCGGCTCTGTCTCCGGACACAACGACGGATGCATGAGATAGATGCCCGTTTGTTGGCAAATGCGTGTGGCTTGCAAGCCCGCCGTAACGTCATAGTCTAGGCATGTTTTACTAGCAGTGACGGTAGTGGCAGTGGTAGCGGCGGCAGCAGCAGCAGAAATAAATAGCCCGATGTCAATGATCTCTACCGACCTACCGGCAGTCGGACTATGCTTTTTATGTTCGATGGGCCGATGGAACCAGCCAACCAGCGTCAAAGGGCTTCTTGCTGGTGGTACTGCAGCTGGTGGTACTGCTGTTGCTGCTGCTTCTACTGCTGATGATGATGATGATGACGGCCATCAACTGGCTCAGCAACAGCGACGGATTTTATGACGGCCAGAAGCTGAGCTTGACTGACTGACTGACGGAGGACCGACTGCCGGCTGTCAGGCTGGCTGGCTCACTCAGTCACTGACTAACTGTACGTTCGTTTGGTCGGTCGACAACAATGTATGCCATTTGTGACGTACGCTTCCTATACACGCGTAGGCTAGGGCAAGTTTAGGCGTCGGTTGAAGCCAGTTGAAGCTGTTATGCTCGTATAACAAAATTTAAATATATAAATATATATATATATAAGTATATAAATATATATATATATATATATGTATATATATATATATATATATATATATATATAGTTTTCACTTGTCATTTGGAGTTATAATGCTTATCAAGTTATAGCTTAGTGTGCTCCTTTGCCTTGTATGTACATATAGCCAATAATATGGTATAGGTATTAACTTCTGCTTTTAATTTCTTTTTTTTCTCCTTTTATTTCCAAACCCTTGTGCCACTTTTCATAAAGTGAACTTAAGCATGTGAATGTATGCAGTTCTGTAAATAAACCATGTCTGAATTGAAATTGGATTGAAAAATTGAATATATATAAAATATCCCCCCGGACGGACGCCGCGTTTTCGCGTTGGGCGTCGAGATCGACGTGCATTGTGCGATTCGCTGCTGTTCAACCTCTCGTCCAGCGTTTTAGCAGTCGCGCGATCAATCCATCGATCAGCTTTGTCTTTGTACAACAACACGTCTACTAATCGTCGCTTCAGTGGATTAGATTGATCGCCTGGCCGGTTTCTACTCGTGTCTATATATATATATATATATATATGTCTGTTAGTGAAATTCACTCAGACAAAGTAAGCATCATTCACATAGCAAGTTTTCTAAGACAAGCAGTCGTTACGAGAGCAGAGGAATACATTGTAAAGTGCTCGTTTCACCAGCCACCATCATACGAGAGCAGCTACATTTGTAAACGATGTTTTCGTGTACCGGCGCACTTTTTGCGTAGGCGCTGCAATAATGCAAATTGCCCATGCAGTTAAATACATTTTCTTTGCCAGTGCTTACACACTCATATATATATATATATATTACACGCGTGCCAATTGTGCGCCGTAGTACGCTAAAAGATGGTCCCCAAGCGGCAAACCGCCGTGAACAATTTTTAGAAAAAGCGTCCGTCTAACATGCGAGCTAAACGTCTATGAAATAATTTTGTCACAAAGCTGTATCTTGTGCACAGCAAAGCCAAGCCTAGCTGCAGTATTGACATGCATATATATATATATATATATATATATATATATATATATATATATATGTGTAAAAATATATACACATCATTCATACATCATATTTGTATTACACAATGTATGCATCATATTTATATAAGTATGGCACTCGCAAACCCACTATACCCGTATTCCTAGATGATCATGCGTCACAGCGCAGTACTGTTGTGGCGTTTGAGGTCGCTGTCGTTTCTATAGTCAAAGGCGCGGGGTCGAGTCGATAGTCATCAACGCGAGTAGCCATAATGATAGAATTGTCCTAAGCTCGCTAAAGTCCAGCCAAGGTTTCCGGATCTGGCTTAGGATGGCAGGACCGATTGACACAATTCTGTCTGTCATATCTCGGAGCAATTTAAGGTAATAGAGTCCTCGACATCTGAGGCACGCGCTTCGACCCTACGGCACTTCAACGCATCAAAATACCACTGCGCGGGGTTTTACTGCCACCAGCCTATTGACTTAAGAGGTGTACATCGTTGAAGTAGATGAGCGCCGGTAGAAGATCTCCTCATCTTTCCTGTTATTTCTCTCCTATCTCCTCTTCCTGTCTTACCAACGTTCGCCGTCTTTCACTCGACCTAACCGTTTGTTCTGTTTTTAGCTAGCCCCTTAGCCTTCTTGATGGACGATTTCCATCGGGTCGTCTTATAAGCGCTGCTTTTGACATATTGTCAGTTAAAGGCTGCATCTGTCAGTTTGTAAAGCGTTGTGACAACGTTAGCGACCCACCTTCGCACATTGCGCTTTGGTACAAACTCAGCTGCCCTTTGCGCTTTGGTACAAACTCAGCTGCTCTTTGCGCTTTGGTACAAACTTAGCTGCCCTTTGCGCTTTGGTACAAACTCAGCTGTCCTTTGCGCTTTGGTACAGACTCAGCTGCCCTTTGCGCTTTGGTACAAACTCTGCTGCCCTTTGTGCTTTGGTACAAACTCAGCTGCCCTTTGCGCTTTGGTACAGACTCAGCTGCCCTTTGCGCTTTGGTACAAACTCTGCTGCCCTTTGCGCTTTGGTACAAACTCAGCTGCCCTGTGTGCTTTGGTACAAACTTAGCTGCCCTTTGCGATTGGGTACAAACTCTGCTGCCCTTTGCGCTTTGGTACAAACTCTGCTGCCCTTTGAGCTTTAATACAAACTCAGTTGCCCTTTGTGCCTTGGTACAAACTTTGCCGCCCTAAAACTAACCAATGCATTGAAGTTTTCCCACATTCACTCGTCGCGTAGTGAGATTATGTGCGCTGTTGGCTGACTACTGACTGAGAGCCATAGTACATAATGGATTGTTTATGTCCTGCTTGCTTTACCTGTGATAAACAACGCGATAACAAGCAGCACCTACAACAAACAGAAGTTTCCCGTGTACGTTGTTTACCATATGCTATCTAAACACAATTAACGAACTAGTTAATGACGAGGGTTGAAAATGCTGATTTATCTGCCTACTAGTCTACGTATTTTGTTCTGTCATACGTAAGTCTTACTTTTACGTGCCGTGTGAATTCAATATTGTATGTACGGGAGGAACGACGTAATTAACCCCTAATTGTTCCTAAGGCCGGTTAGGGCAAGGCGCGGATAAGGACGATGGATTAGAACGTATGCATGTAAGTCTGGCCGGATCTTGCTGGCAATCTTTAGTAGACATTGTGACCCTTTCTCTATTAGCTACAAGTGGCGCTGGGGTCGGACGATTGTCTTATCCTAGTGTAGCGTAAACGTACTAGTCTCTAATATTGCGTTCCGTTAACTGTTGTAAACATAACTGTCGCCTGCACTAACGCGAATGCTCTACTGTGGAGTAGTATCGAATTGAATCCTGCTCTCTCATTTTCCGATTTTTCTGGAGCATTCCCAATCGTCCGAATTTATTGCTCGGCTTGTCTGTTTGTTGTGGATAAAAAGGAGCTGATTCAACTGTTGGTAACTTGTCCAGACCTAACTAGACCTGAAATGTTCTAACTAATGCGGAACAGTTTCACAAGTGGACACAAAATGTGCAAAAACTATTGAATTCTGTAACTAACGTCGTGGAAAGTTTTATATAAATACAACCTTGTCTCAGGGATCACGCATCGGTAACGAATCTGCTTAGAGCAACAGCCAGAATTAAAATTCCTTTGGCTAAAAGTTTAGATAGCCTTGAATTGGCTCTAGGAACAACCTAGAATAGCTCAGAAAGATCCTAGAGCCGCACGGTGACAGCCTATAATGGCACTGTGACGGCCTTAAGGTGGTTCTGTGAAGTGGCTCGAAGGATGGATCCGGAACAATCTGGCATATTTTATACGTTTTGCCAAAAGGGAAGAATCAATAGCAGAACCGGCCCAAAACTAATTGGGTCTGATGATGCCTAAGGCTTTCCTCTGACGTATCTAATATTAGTACTGCCGTGCCAATGGAAGTTGTACGTGCTACATGCTGAGAGGACTCTGCCACTGTGCAAATACCGTAGTAGGAGTAACAGCAAAGGTTGCAAAAGTAATGCAATAGACAGTTAATATTATTATTATTATTATTGTTATACTTGCAATTTTAAGACCGTCCTCTTCATAACCACAATAAGCGTTGATAAAGAGACAGGTTGCACGCCCTATTGTGTTGCACACATCAGAGCCACGTATGTTGGTAGTGCCTCTTTGTTTACTTGCTTTGTGTTTTGCCATCTTAACGTTGGATAAAATACGTCTGCACTATACTACGACAGTGAATAAAGATGGTAAGAGTCATATAACGAGCAATTCCGATTTCCAGCTATTTTTCCAGCAAACCAGTAAAAATACTAATTGTAATTGAAAATGTTGTGAGAAGATGAGGGAGTCCTTATATTACTTGTCAAAATTTGAACACAAAAGCAGTAATAGCAATACCATGATTAGAACATCGCTCGCATTTATATAGCTATTTAAATCATGCGCAGATAGGCTAGTTCTAGTGAGCAAACTACCTAGAAGAATGACACAAAATAAAAACATCACTAATAGCATTGTGACTTGTACGGCTATGCTTCCTCCGGCTCTAATTAACGATGTACTATAGCCTTAAGCCAATACGCCCTGGGCAACGGCGTATTGGCTTGAAGTATCAGAGGTATCTTGCACAGATAACTACAGGTGCAATCACTGCAAGCTTTCTGGCCTCGAATGAAGTCATGAATATTCGACGCTCGGGGGCACTTACATAAGTTGCCTCGTCAAGAATACATACAATTTGCAAACGTTACAACGAAGCTGGAGGAATGGCGGCTACTCGAAAGATCAGAACAAGAGCCGTCAGCTTATATATTGCGACATCGTAGGTCGGTTTTGCCTTTCGGGGTGCAAGAAGTGCGGCAGGTACTCCGGTCATTCCCGAAGATAAAGAGCTTAGGGCCCGTTCAGGTCCACCATGAGCATTGAATCTAGTCACTCCCTTCCTTGGCGGACACTGTTTATGATTTTAACAAATAAATTACATAGAAAGGGGCGGACACCTAACATTTGGGATGACGCCAGGCTTTCTTTTCTGGTCAAGGGCGATCACATGGTAATCACAAACAAGATCCAAATAGCTGTCGTAGAGTGACACCAGTGCGCATATTAAACGATTTTCGGCGAGTTGGTCTAGCATGCGGTTGAGCAGGCTCTTCGACTATCTATATGTACGCGGTCTTTATTGACTAAGTCAAGACCCTTGACAAAGCCACTCGTCATCTGCTGGTTGATGATTTACGAAATCACCCCTGAATGAATCGTTTATCCGTGCGTGATTCCCACGGACAGTTGTGGCTCTTTCCTGGGTGTAATAACAAGTTTCTCTGACAAGAGCACCTCACTGGTAGTGGGCAAGCGTGGTCAAGCCCGGTGCCGTGGCGGGTGCATTTGCCTGCGGTCGGAGGAGACACATAGTTGCACATTTGTATTATGGGGGTCCATCTATAAAACAATGTAAAGAGCAGTCCCGTGGACGTTAAATCTTGGCTGAGGGCCAACCCGTTTATTTAGGCGAGCGTGGTGTATTGTCACTAAATTACGCAAAAAATAGGAATACTAAGTTGCGTCTCATTTATCCCTCTCCTTGTTGATCTTATCGGTTACATCCGACAGGAGTACCGAAGGCCGTGGTTGTGATGTGTGCAGATGATATTGTGGTCGCACATTGCGAGCTAGGTGCCATTTAATACATTACCTGGATGGTAAACGCGTTACTTAGTTAGGAGGAATTTGAGATAAACACTAGGAGGACTAAAGCTACGAAGTTCAGAGGCGTGGAGATCGATTGCCTGACAGAAATCTTAGACGTTGCTGCGGCCAATCGTTGGAGTTATTTAACTGTTTCCCATATCTTGGTCCGCGTCCATTGCACAGGAGCGACGTTTACAGCGCATAAACACGGAACAGTATGAACGGCTTATGTCTTACTTTACGGGGAAGTAGGTACTGCCTGAATACTGTCCGTTTTGCCAGCAGTAAGGCTTTTTATGCATAATGTTGTTTCTGAGTTAATGAATAATCTTGACAGGCACGAAACCACCTCACGCTGTCAAATCTCAACTAGCTTAACACGCGTTTTTCATTATGAATAAAGCGAGTGTTTGTTTGTCAAGCAAGGCGAGCGAAGAGACGTTTTATGTATTTTATGTCAGGCGGTCCACCAATTGCTGACACAGTTTGCCTAAGGCTGAATATGCCTGGTACCTGGAAGTGGCTTTACACATGCAGTATCCTAAGAATGTTTTTTTGTTTCAGAAAGGGCAGTTAGTGTAGAACAGGCCAGACGGCAAGTCGAGGGGTTTAGATGTACGCAATGACTTGCACCGTTGGCTTGGTCTTTGTGTGATGCATGTGACAGTTGCTACGTATACACCAGGTACTCGCTGCTGGATGCACTAATTATTTTGTTTATAGAGTAAATTAGTTTTTATTATATGCCGAACTGGTAATACAAAAACCAGAGACTAGAGCCTAGATGCGGATACTAGTTAGCGGTGTTCGGCAAGCTTCCAGTGATTGCGGCCCTTACTGTACGACTACACGTGTCTTTGGCAATCTTGTCTGGCAACCTTGACCTTTAGGTTATGACCGCGGTGAGAAAAGCCCCGCTGCCAGCTGGGTCTAGCGCAAATATGACTTGTAGAAGTCAGTCCACAACGTTTGTGAGTTTTTGCTTTCCTGCCCGCTGAAGTATTGGAGGTATCTTGCACAGATAATGACGACTCACATTAGCGGCAACTGTTGTAGAGAAACCGACTGGCCGTCTCCTCTCTATTATGCGCAGGTGATAGACACTCGATAAACGCCCTTCGGACGCATTGTCGAAGCTTTGTTGTTGTTGTTGTTGCTGCTGTTGTTGGGTTCAAGGTCGGCCAGCATATCGAAACTAGTGCATTGCGGCGGCTGCCAAATATAGTAGGGTCGTTACCCAGCGCCCGCGTTTGCTCAGCCCGAGGAGTGTTTCTCTGCATAATGGTTTCTAATGTTGCTTGTATAAGCAGGCTGTCGCAGTCGTTGGAGCCTACTTGTCGGTTGCAGATCAACAGTAAAAGAGAGAGAGAGACTGAAGATAGATCTATCTTTCTAGTCCAGAGTCAGATTGAAATGGTCCCCTAGCTAGAGGGATCTCTCGTGACATTGTTGCAGAAGATGCATGCACCATTCCTCTTTCAAAACGCGCTGAAGTGCTGCTGAGTGTCTATATGTGATAGGACGCTACTCGGGCGCGTCTCTGACGAAGGACTCCTAGCATTTCATAGCTACGTGAACTATGTATGCATTGACTATTCAATGAAAACACCCTCGTGATAGCGTGTAAGGCCTAAAGTAAACAACGACGTTTACACGTCATGTCCATTAACGAAGAAAGAGCTGTACGATTTGCTAAACTCTACATGTTGCGGTAGTTTAGGACTTGTAAGCCTTTCGTAGGAACGTATAAGAGTTATCATATATGCAACTGGGCACGTTCAAATGGACTCACTTTAAACCGATTTGAGCAGAACACCAATACTAGTATGTATCAATAAAATTAAAATAAAAAAAGAACATAATGAACATTTACACGGGAGACTCGAGAGCTTTCAATTTCATGCGTCAGAGGCTGTCGCTCGACATTTTACGATTAAATGCAGCACATGCAGCACAACACTATTATATATATATATATATATATATATATATATGCAAATATAATAACAGGCTAGAGCCACAGCAGTTGCTAAACTCAGAAACAAATGGATTAATGAGGGAGACGGAAGAGGAGCAAACATTCCCGATCCCCCCAGAGGAACCCTTAAGGAGTTCGTAGACTACATATGCGGTACGACTTCAGGATGGAAGCTAGGAGTAGCTATGGCTACGGCGGTGCTGAAGAAGAAAGGAGCTTTGAAAGGCTCAGGAGAGCAAGATTTCCGCCGACTGTACTAGAAGATCACGCAAGTCCGAATGACGCGGCTTCGCAGGTGTTAGTATAGGACACGTCGAACGTTGGGGAAACCCATGAGTGACCCCGGCCAAATGATCCGAGTGGCACTCGCCACTTCTCCTGATGGCCCATAGTACTGTTCTATGGAGATCTGGGCCATCAGAGAGTGAAGCTTAAGGGGGGAGGTGCGTTTAGTGGGTATGGGTCTCAACGGGCTAACATCCATTCGCTGGGATCGAGTCCCACACTGCTCGAGATAGGAATTGGAACCTTCTCCGTTTCTACTCACAGTAATAGTACGTAAAAGTATTTAACCCTCCTCCATAAAAAAAATACTTATAGTCTGTCAAGGACCACGCCGTTCATCGAGGACATGGTAAACCGCTTTCAACTTCCGACCACCGCCTCACTGCGAGAGTTCCGTAGGCACTTCGAGCAGAAAATGAGGGAAGTGCCAGAAGCCTTCTACAAAACACCGGCAATGTTGGACAATACATGGATGGAACCGCTCTTCGAGCAACGACACGTTCTCACCCGCTACTCCGTCCATGGGTTCCACCACAGTGGGTTCCATAACCCTTCTGATAAGTGTTGCTGCAAATTTTGCGGCCAAATATCATCATGAAGCATGTCGGTCTGCGCCAGCTATCTGGGCGTTAGGTCGCTGACATCTTCTTGAGATGCTTGATTAATGAATACGTGTAATGTAATATAATCAACAATACCGAAAGGTGATGTAATAATAAATAATAATATTAAAAAAATTGTCACTAACGTATTGGAAATATCTACATGAATTAAAAATAAATAATAACATGCCTCTACGTGGCGGCATAACATAAATACCGGACTTGCGATGCTGCTTCGCAAGCCCGATATGCAGCTGCCGTTGCTGTTTTTATTTTTACATCCTCTTTCTATCGTCGTCTGGTTCTACACGCTCAACGTCTACATCGTCATCAGGATGGCCACATACATTCTTGGTCGTTCCACGCCGTACAAGTGGGTGCCATCGCATCCCTGCGATCCTCACTCGGAACCGGAGAATCAGTTCGGTGACCTCAACAACTGCTTTTGGTTCACGATGGGTAGCATCATGCAGCAGGGGTCCGATATGGTACCCCGGTGAGTCTAGTCTCGTAGCTGACCAGCTAAATGTCAAAATGAATCGACTAGTAAGTAGGTGACGGGGAGCTTTGTCGAAGGCCTTGACAAATTAATAAAGACGGCTTACAAGTGGCCCCCGGGCACAGCCAACACTATTTTACAACCCACTCAGGTCTTGACTTATATATAATAAAATACATTACCACAAACCTATAACTGCGCTACACATGTCTAACCGAATTTACTTTAACTTGGAACTGCCTAGAAATTGTTTATATTTTCTTTACGATTAATATTTGTAATAATATAGTGGTAATTTTTCTCATTTTAAGAATGTCTGGTCTAGTTTATAAATGAATCAACGGCTATGGTATTTGGTGCTGGTTCGACTATATTTTGTTTTACTCTTTTTGAACAATATACCATAATTGTTTGGATTTGCTCGATATAGTAAAATGCTGTGTTCAAATTTCATAAATTAACTTTACGACGGCTCAAATATTCTATCTTATCAAAACATAGGAGAGGGATACTTAATTGCTTAGAAACGTGCTGATTACATACAACTCTACCCGTTAAAATGTCAACGTCTACTACATAAGGTGTCAACCGCTATTGTTGTATATATATACATATATATATATACTCAATTTATTTATTTAACTCATAATAATGTGTAAAAAGTTATCTTCCAAATATATATATATATATATATATATATATATATATATATATATATATATATATATATATATATATATATATATGAGCTTAGCCTTTGCGGATGATCTCATCCTCCTAGCCTCCACGAAATCCACTCTCCAACGGCTCCCTAATATTGCGGACCCACTTTTAAAATCCCGAGGCCTTGAAATTAATACTAATAAAAGCTTTACTATCTCCCACCTATTTAATAGGAAGGAAGGTAAAGGTTTTATCAATACCGTATCAGAATTTAACGTTGGAGATCGGCAATTGCCAGCTAAAGGTATGAGCGATCGATGGAGATATCTTGGAGTCGACTTTGACAGCAATGGCAGAGTTGACTCCACCAAGGATATACTCCTTAACTTACTCAACAGACTCACGATAGCTCCCCTTAAACCCCACCAAAGACTCATATTTTTGAAAGACTTTCTCATTCCCCGTCTCCTATATAAACTGGTCTCCGGTCCCAGACCATCTTACGCACTCCTTAGTGACCTAGATAAAGAGATCAGAAAGGTTGTTAAGTCGAAATGGCTTAAGCTCGAAAACTCGGTGCCGAACGCCTACCTGTACACGCACACAGCACACGGCGGTCTGGACATCCCCTGCCTCCAAACATTCATTCCCAGAATCCGCCTCTCCCGCCTGACAGCACTACAACACTCCACGCACCTTGGGGTCCAATGGATGCTAACCACCGAGCACTTTAAGAAAGATTTTGCAAAAACAAGACTTCTTTGCGAGCGCTTGGGAACCTCCATTGAGACCGCTACACAAGAGACCGATTACTGGTCTCAACAACTACACAACACGTTCGATGGGGCACATTTTAAAAAAAGCACACGAAACGCCTTTTGTACATTACTGGATTAAGGGTATGCCCTACCTATCTGGTAAGGAGTATTTAAACCTACTAAAGCTCAGGATCAACGCACTACCAACGCGTGCCAGATTGGCCAGGGGACGCCCAGGCTGCAACAAACGTTGTAGGCACGGGTGTCATGCGCCTGAGACGTTGGGTCATGTCGTTCAGATGTGCGATATAACACACAAACAAACCATAAAGAGACATGACGACGTCTGTGATCGCGTGGCGCGTCTTCTCCGCGAAAGGGGTCATGAGGTGGTTCGTGAGCGAGTATTCCGTCGACCGGGCGCACCGGGTCTAAAGCCCGACCTCGTAATAACAACACCTACCGAGGTCTGGGTTTTAGATGCCGAGGTTTGCGGCCCGAACCGGGACCTGGCAAAAGCACGGCAAGACACGGCAATATCGCCAAATATGACGTCGAGTTCCTAAGAGCGGCGCTCCCCTACCCGCAAAAACCTCGCAGATTCGGATCCATCACTATCTCTATGAGTGGTGTATGGGACTCCGAATCTGCGAGGACGCTCTTGGGGCTCGGCGTCACGAAAAGGAATCTTATGGATCTCACCGTTTTAACTTTGCAAGGAACCTTGAGGATATATCGCTCGCACCGGGTCCATAAGAGCGGGGGCTACCATCAAGCAAGGACACGGACAACTGACTCTTAACTTTACGTGACACCTTTTTACCACCATTTTTATTAAGGCCAGCACTACCGAGTGTGCGAACGTATTGTAAATGATTAATAAATAATCACAATATTTTCTATATATATATATATATATATATATATATATATATTGGGAGACAACTGTTTACACAATATTATGAGTTAAATAAATAAATGGAGTTTATATATTATATTGTATAGGAGGTTTCGGCAGTGTCTGTTGCTAGTGAGGCACTCACAAACCCACTAAACCCGTGTTCCTCCCTACTTTGAAAGACTCAGAAACGTATGTCTACCTAGCGAGTAGTTTGCTACCGTGTTTGCTGTAAAATATCTGCTTGTTGCAGTACAAAACATGCATGTCCCCTTTATGTAGCACGTATTAACGCCGCGGTTTCTTCTTATGAAAAATGCAACCTTTACTCAATTCAGACTTCGCAGCGTTGTTGGATCCTAGTTTAATTTTACAGTTTGTTTTTATGTCCGATGTCAGTGCTGCCACAAAGACAACATTTCGTAGTATCCTTTATTGGGAATTTATCCGTATATTTTACTGTCCTCGACCATTTGATCACTACATTTGTTTTCTGTTCTGTTGTTTGGTGTGCCCGCTACAGTTAGAAAATGCTTTATTTTGCTAAGTGAGCCTAAAACGCAGATCTGTATCAAATTTAGCAGCTATGTAGTAGACGCGTCGAGCTATGATACCAAGCAAATACATAAAACTGGCTACCGAAAATCGTAGGAGGTTAATGCTTGTTTTTGCTCCACACTTGTGACTTGGCGCAGTCAAGTTTCACATTTCTAATAAAGCAAAGTGCAATTACATTCGTGGCATTAAAACGCTATCCGTTTTGTTTGCACGGAACGTCGTTTGGGCTTCCTACACAACACAATTCTGTGGATATGAAAAACATCAGCCTGACATAAACTCAGCTTTTACCGTTATATAATTAATGATATAAATTAGAATAAGTGTCTGCACATACGCACACATGCATCTATCTATAAGGTGGGCTCAAATGAAAAGGTACGAAATGCTTTAGGATGAGAACCGGTCAAAATTTAAATATGCTGCTTAGTGATAACGCAGTATGACGTCTAGGTACTAGGTGAATGTTTACAAGATGCTAAGACGTTTTTCAATGAGAACACCATGAGCTCTTCACATTGACTACCCCTCAACTGCCTGCTTATCTTCTCCGTCAAGCGCATGCGCACAATTACGCTGGGTACTCTACTCGCGTTTCTAAATGTTTCACTGCATTATCCAAAAGCGGCATATTCAAATTTCGACCGCGACATTTTGGATCTATTTATTTAAATCCATCGTACACGTCTACACGCACACACATCATACACATATATATATATATATATATATATATATATATATATATATATATATATTTCTACACTTGTACTGGATGCATCAAGTGACATGTAGGGCTGAAAATTATTATGGTTTATTAACACCCAAGTTGGGTAAATTTTAAGTAAGTACATCAGTCTGAATCAGTGGTTTTTCTGCGTCACCGGATCTTCCCTCATGTAGGGCTGAAAATGTGAATTATAAAGGCATTCCATCACGCAATGAGGCCTCGCGGGAACTTCAATTGCGGTCGTCACTGCCGTGACTGCTGTCACTGCCGGAGACCCCAATTAATTTGAGAAATTATCAGGGCCTCCGTGTCTGCTCCAGGAGGCGTCAATAGGTACAACTAGTAACCTTTCTTTCTCAAAGCGGGGTCGCATACAACTGAATGCCGTCTACTGCGGCGGCCAGCAGGCGCCCTCGACTTTTTGACACAGCCAGCATTCTCAATCGCCTTGACGGTCCTGGCCGTCACGTTTTCTACGTGACCTGCCTTGGTGAGACATGAATTTAGAACGAAGCTGACCTTTTTGGCCGTGTGAGAGAAAAGGTTTTGGTTTCGTTACGACAGACGGACGGGAAACCCGTCTGTCGTTGTCGGACACAGTTGTATCTGTGTCAAGTTAAAATGACCATAATTGATTTAAGCAAAGCTATTTATAGACCTCTCAAGGCAAGAACGTAGCTTTACGTCACCGTGATTGTTTTTAAAACAAAACGCATAACCGACCGAGCAAACCGACGACGAAGAGGGGAAGGCGACACGCGCCGTCGTTCTCAACGTCTCAGGTTGTGGAACCGAAAACCGAGCTTTAAAGCACTCCTGCTTATATGAAATAAAGGTCACTCGTTGACGACACTACGGTCCAACAGATGTGAAACAAGCATTCGTTTAAAGTGCCGGAAGATTAAATGATGTCCTAATGAACCATTAACTGAATTCTAAGCATATAAAATGCATGGCGTTCTTAATGTCGATGCGGTTGTCCTGCGGATAGCTTTGTTAACATAGAGGTTGACCGAGAAGGGGTTGCCCGCCCGCGGTTTTCCTCGATTTTGGTCCTTAGTTTGGTGGTTGGAAGAGCGCCAGATATGTCTTATTTCATGTCGTCGAAAGCTCCCCAGTCCTCCACTTATCTATAACTATCTCCCTGAATATATTGGAGTGAGCCATAATTGACTTGTTCACACCTGACTGCCTCACAGGAACTGATTCCACACGAATATAATCCACTGGTCGGCGAATATAACCGCGTACATATTGCAGTTACAAGGTCGAAATGCATCTCACCGGATAAGTGTGCTTGGCAGTAAGAAACGTCACAAATATGAGTGAGTGCACTTAGTCTAGGGGACGAAGGAGCTATCACGTCTGCAAACGACTTCTTCAGAATATTGGCCATTTTGCGAACAAGTTCTAATTAGAAAGCAATAAGACCCAATGTAATTCGTTTTATCACAATAACGTGCTTCGTAAATCGATCTGCGCCGGGCTCTGCTTACCCCCGTTTAGCCATCTTAGAAGGATTTTAACTCGAAAAACTCTTTAACGTGCTGTCTAGTAAACAACCAGTCAGTTTTGCCGTACCTCACGTGTCGCAATGCTCGTTTCATATCTAGAAACACAGTCTGAGTGCTGACAGTGCCGAACTGCTACACACGTTACGTTGATCGACGGTCACAAAGGAGCGTTTTCGGGCACGGTCGCCAACCTCTTTCTAATTTGTGATTGTGTATCATATGGTGTTCAAGGTGTTGGGTTTCCGGCTGAAAAAATAATGCTATGGTTGTCGGATAAGTTATTTTTGTCGTTGTGGTCTGTTCAATGCCGTTTGAGATGGGTTGAAGTCACCTCAATAATTGCCTGCATAAGTAACTTTTGTAAAATAATACTGGCGACTAACAAGCTATCGTCAAGAAATAACGTTGATTACTTTGTTTAAAAATGTATACTTAGGCAAATATGACCTTTATAATCATAAATGTGCTTTTGACCTGACTTGACTAGAAAGCCTGATTTTTTTGGGTGGTAAGGCTTAGGAGTAAATACAATGTTTGCATACAGTCACATTCTCAATAGTGAGAAAATAGATGTGGGGTGCCAACCTGTGGAAGTTATATAAAATAAGCGCGTGCGGAGCCTGGAGAGATGCATCGAGACCACTCGGAGGATGGCGTTGCCAAAGCCCCTTAAGGGCATTCATGCCATTTACATTCTTGTCGACCTTCTTCGTGTGTGGCACCTCGGCAAGGGTCGTGCCAGGGTCACGCCGAGATATTTAGCGGATTTTTCGGTCAACATCGACTGACCCGCAACAGTGTTGGGTAGATCTCGCATGTGGCCTTGCGATCCATCAAATGGAAGGCCTCTGTCGTTTGCAGTGTCTGTTGGAGATGGCGGTTCCTCCACGCCACTATATTTACCTCTCCTGATATCTGTTTCAGCTGCCCCGGAACAAGTCCCAGGACAGAGCCTTGCCGTATCCCAGCATTTGCCTCGGATGAGCCCCTCTCCGCCAGGGGGACCTTTTGGTGAGCCATGTAAGTGGATCGAGCCCGAAGTGCCGGGCTCAGCTATTAGGGCGGCTAGTGCCCATTGTAGTTGCATTCCTCTGTCGTAATGAGCGATGTATAGCAGACGTTCCAGCGTAAAGGTCATGCTCAAGCGCAATAGGCGGTCAAACCTGGAGACTCCGCATCGCTTTGAAGTAGATGAAAGTATTTATTAGAGCGACTCTAGGGGCAAGTAGATCTTTATTGCGCTGGGCTAGTTAAGCGGGGTCATTTGCCGACGTGAGCTCGCGACGGTGAAGGGATGTCTCCTTGAACTTGATCTTTGTGTTTTTGCTTTGCTAAGGTCCACAATTGTCGTTATATACTTATATATGTAGTTATATACAAGACTGTACTCAGACCCATGTAGGCCGCGTCGGCTTTTTGTTAGGGCTCGTTAACTTTTGGCGAGGGCGCTTTCGGCTCGTCGTTGGTGCCAGGAGCCTATAGTGATGTTTATGGCGTCCCCCCCCAGTCTACCCTTTCACTTGAGGCAAAACTTTGGTCTGCGTAAACTTTGCGTTTCATTCTCATGAGTTTCTGGTTTGGATCATAGTCGCTTGCCTTCCAACTCAGATAGATGCCTTAATTAGTAACGGGTCATACACAAGCGTCGCATTAATTAGGAATGATTATAGACTAAACCTCCTACACACTATGTCTGAATCTATTACACCAAATGGGCAGCCGTACAAATCTGGCATTTTTGTGTACCATGTGGACGGTAATAAACAACGGCGGCTGAATATTAAAATGCTTTTGTTGTCACGAAAGACTGTGCTGTATGTTGTACGACAAGCTTACAGCGATCAGTGCTTTTACTGTATGACTACACGTATATTTTGGCCTTGACCTTTAGATTATGACTGTAGTGACAAAAAACCTGCTACCAACTCCATCTGGCTCCAGCACAATTATGACTGGTAGAAGTCAAGCCACAACGTTTGTGAGTCTTTGCTTTCCTCCCCAGGAGGCACGTTGCACAGATGATGACGACGTTTACATTAGCGACAACGGTTGTAGGGAAACTTGCCGACTGGTCTCGCTCTATGCGCAGGTGATGGACACTCGAAGGCTGTCCTTCAGACGTTTTGCCGAAGTTTTGTTGCTGAATTCAAGGTCAGGCTTGAGGTGGCTGCCAAATATTCTAAGGCTGTTACTCAGCACCCGCGTTTGTTCAGCCCGAGGAGTGTTTCACTGCATAATGGTTTCCAATGTTGCTCTCATGGCAGACTCTCAGCACTGGCTGGCGCCTACTTGTCGGTTGCAGATCAACAGTAAAAGCAACTCTCCCAGCGTCAGATCGAAATGGTCGCATAGAGTCAGCTAGAGTCCCTTGATATTGTCGCTAAAATTACATGCACCATTCATCTTTCGAAAAACACTGAAGTGCTACTGAGTGTCTTTTTGTCATAAGAGTGCTTGTTACTCGGGCGTGTATCTGACAAAGAAGTCATAGCGTTGCATAGCTACGTGATCCATACATCGACTATTCGGCAAAAAGACCTTTTTGCGTAGCATGTAAAGCCTAAAACAAACAACGATGTTTACACATAATGTCCATTATGCGACGACGCTACACGGTTTGCCGATCTAAATTTGTCGTGGCATTTTTGTAGAGTTTTGTAGGCATTTGATCAACCAGAAATTATTATATGTATATGCAATTGAGTAAATTCAACTGGCCTTTGAACTCAATTGAGGAGAACCCAAATACTACAATGAAACAATAAAACCAAATTATACGGCAACATATTGTCAGTAGTGTATTGAAAATATGTACATTAATATAAGTGAAAATAAACAAAAACATGCACTTAAGTGGCGGCATATTTCTAGCCGAGCCTAATCGACCCTAGGCCTCACGAACACAACAATCACAAAGTATACACACTGCAACTAATCGCAGTGTGTACACATCACAGGACCATGCTGTCGAGCAACTTTGAGCTACTATATAATTTGTAACAATAAGGTGTGGACCACTTCTATCTGCAATCTTGCAGAATATTAAACAGAGGTCTCATAGAATAACGCAATGACATAACAAACAAGGCGATTTTTTTTTAATAAACACACTAGAGATTTTTTAAGGACTTACTGAAAAATGCCGTTTGTACACGCAGACACCATCACTGGGAACTCGCCTGCAAATGCGGACCTAGAGTGTGACAAACACACTACAGTTTTGTGGCCGTATCCAAATAGGTGGTTTGTTGGCAGACTCCATGATGCGCCCAATCTAAGGAATGTGAATAGCAGCAAATTGCTTATTTTTTTATAATTATAATTTCATGTTTGGATGGAACCCTTTATTTTTCCACAGATAACGGTATGAGGAAATGGTTACCGCTTTCTTTTATGTCCAATGTAGTATAGAGTTGTACTATATGTATGAAAAAACTCAGTGCTGCCACATAGACGTCAGGTGTTCTTTATGTAAGGAGTCATACATTTTAAAGTTGTCCTATCGTAGGTGGCCTGTGTTCTCTCTTCTTCTTTTAGAACAAAATCGAACTAACTGCGTAAGAGAGATAGCTATCTGACAGGTATCGAAATGGTAGATAGGGCACGGCTGGTTACGTAAACGGCACAAACAGCCGACATCAGGATCGTGGTAGCATCTTCGATGGCAAAGTTTATGGTGAAACCCGTGAAGTGAATAGCGGGTCACGAGATGTCGGTTGGGTTGTAGTGGTTTTTGCCAGTTCTGTGTGACCATTGCTGGCGAACTAAAGAAGCTTCCGGGAACTGCTCGAACTTTCTTCATAAAGTTTTCTCTAAACTGAATAAGAGCAGCGGTTTCTGAGAGACAAAATCTAGTTACTAGATCTTCTACAAGTGGTTGAGTAGAAGTCATAAGATAAACTAGACGGTTTTTCGCATTTCGTGGCAACCCAATGGCTAGCTTGAAAGACGTAGGCTTAACCTCATCTAGTTTTTCTAGCTGTGATAGGCTAAGGTGTTCCCATATGACCTGGATGCCGTAGGCCGCCACCTAAGCAACTTTTAGGTCAAAAAGTTCTTTTAGTGTGGTCAGGGAGTAATTGTTGGGGCTTTTCGATTGTAGACATCGCAACTAGACTTTTTCTGGTGCGTTTGGCGATGTGTTGTCCAAAGGTTGTGGCCTTTATCGAAAAGTGAACCCCAAGGTAACAGAAGGTGTTAAAAAACTCGACTGCACCAGTACTTTCAAGCGATCGGACCGAGCAAGCGGTGCCCCAGGTCTAAATTTGATAGCTTTTGTTTTCTCGGCGGTAATCTTAAGGCCGTTGTTCTCGCAGTACCCCTCCAGGGTGCGTATGCTTCGCTGCAATTCTAACTTGTCACGACTGTACATGACGATATCGTCAGCATATAGTATGATGCCGACCGTATCGTGTTCTTTGTGAACTATTTATGGCCATTGCTGAGAAGGGTAGAAAAAGCAGAGGGCTAAGATTATCACCTTGAGCATAACCTGTGGTCTGGATAACGGGCTCATGCTCACAGATCGAATCGTCAAGGATTATCGGGTTTGCTTGAAGAATGCTGGCGATTAGGGTTAGTGTTTTGGGGCCAACACCTGCATTGGCGAGCTTCTGCAGCACAACGTTTCGCGGAGCAGTGTCAAAAGCGGCCTTCAGATCGACAAATAAGGCATATAGAAACCTTCCCCTTGACTTAGGAAGTTCCAGGCTCATTTTCACTTCGGATAATAACTTCGCGCATGCTGGTATGACCGACTTTCCTTGACGGAATCCATGCTGTTCTTGTGGTATTATGTTACGGTGTTGAAATAATATAGAAAAGCGTTTTGTGAGCATCGATGCCAAAATCTTATAAATACAACTTTTCTTGGCAATGCCCCTCCAGGCAATGTACACAAGTTTCAACGGATTGTTGTTGAGGTTCTTGTATTTTTTTCAACTAGGCATATGTATAGGGGAAACCTCGTATCCGCACAGAGATTGGATAGCAGATCGTTAACGCGCGCAATGATACGGCTGGAATACATGCACTACTTTTTGTAGTACGTGTTTCTCTTGTTTATCAACGTATGTCATGGTTAAAAATTAGAGGTATGTTTTTAACTACCCGCATCATATGGCGGGGCATTGCTCTCCTAAAAAACTAAAACCGCTTACATGATGGGATGAAAATCTAGACAAAACGTACCAAGCCGTGTCAAACCATACGTGTTCTGCACCCGCGTGTAAAGACTTTCTTGATTAGCACGTAATAGAACATTTAATCATGTTTACAGTGTTAATGCACAGTACTCTCGCTAGAGATAATAAACCGGAATATATTTAGACTTTTGTGCGGCTGTTCCTCGTCATGTGAAGCAGCGGAACAATACGCCCGTTGATTATTTAGACAATGCATTTTTAATTTCTCGGAGATGTGATGAGCTTTTACCGGTCGACGGTAATATTTTAAGCAAAACAAATCAGACAAAGCAGAGTGCTTTGTTTTATAGCTACTTAAGTCAAATACAAACCATGCAAAAGGCTGGACTTTGTCTTGCACACCATGTAATAGGTTAGGCTTTGTTGAAGGCCATGTAATAGGTAAGACTTTGTAGAAGAGAACCAATCGATTTTTGTTTGGAATTTTACGATTTTAGATTCAATTCACGATGGATCAAACATTGTAGAAACTATAAGAGAGTAAATACCCAATTTTCTCTTATTGCTAATGTTTTGTACGTCGCTCAGTAGAAGCTATAATCGAATAATGCTTTCAAAGTAATTTAAACATACAGCTTTTGGTCAACTGCAAATTTACATGCTGGATTAGTTTGGGTCAACCTTTAAATGAATGCAGTTGCTGGAAATGACTCTGAAGAAGTCTTCCATTCCAAAGTAATTAGACAATTGCGTATTAACGTTCTATGTATATATTTGTCTCTCCAGCATCCCTAACATCTAGAGTTAATCATGTAATGTGAGAGCACACACTGTCGTGTTGGGATTTTAAGTGTCAATTTTGTAATGATAACATTATGAATGAACGAATATTTGTAAAATTGTGGCATTGCATTTTAAACGACACGTGATTTACGGTGGCCGCATTCTTATATATATATATATATATATATATGCGCAAGAGAGAGAACACACACACCGTCTCATATGGGACCTACGGCGTATAGCCCTTATACAGCCTATACGACGAGCCTATTTAGTGTTCCAAAGCGCTTCGACGTAGCCTAGCCTGGCCTGAATACCGATGTCGGCGGATGCAGATCTAGGAATCGCAAAAAGGCCGCGAGCCCGTTGAAAAGGTGTCCTGACTCCTGTAGTCGCTAGAAACACGTAATAGAAGCAGCGGTACCAGTAGTAATAGGCGTAGACAAAACAGTAGTTAATGGCTTGGAAGGGGACGGGGGGAGCGACTAGGACGACCGGAGAACGAAAAGAAGAAGATGAAGGGCGAACACAGCGGTGTTCGCCGACTATTCTAGCGGACCCCGGCCGAGGAACTGGGCAGCCGCTATCGGCGGCAGCCAAACCCCATGCTACTCGGCCTGGCTGTTGGCCCGTGCGAGGTCAACGAATGCCTAAGTTCGAGTCAACGAATGCCCCGGCACCCCTTGCTGGCAGTGGTAGCGCTACGGCAAAACAAAAAAGGCATACGCTCCTATTGGCATTGGGCCATATAAACAACACAATGAGCTGGTATAATTGTTGTTTGTTGTTGTTGTTGTTGTTGTTGTTGTTATTGTTGTTATTGCTGTTATTGTAATTGTTGTTAATGTTGGTGTTGTTGTTGTCGTCGTTGTCGTAGTCGTCTTAGCCTGTCTATCACTTCAGAGGTAAGGATTTTCACATCTGCTGACCACAATTTTAGAGGGGTTGGCAAACGTGTCAGACGTGCGCCTCGAGAAGGGCAGTGTTATCTTTCAGTTAGACTTGGGGCATGGCCTATATGGGCTCTATATGAGTGTGAAAAGCGTGCATGGGTATCTCTTTACATGCAGGTGCATGACAAAGTGTATCACATTGTACCTTTACACTTTTGTGTGTATTAGCCCAAAGGAGACTGGCCGGTGGCTCACTAACCGCTCTACTGTATCTATTGTGTGCGTGTTTCTCGTGCGTGCTTACGACGTAGACCTATTCCGCTCACACTCTCTCTCTGGAGATGCAGATTGTGCTCGGGTTGAGGCCGATGGGCGCGGCCAGGCTAAAGAAACGAACTAGAAGCAGGATCCTAGGCAAGGAGAGCTAAAAGACAACAGGAAAGCCGAGGAGCGGCGTGGCTTTAAATGTGCGACGGTCGCCGGCGATGGTAAATGGTGGAAGTGTTCTCGAAAACATTAAAGTCAGCCAGGCGCGATGAGCAAATATTCGTTCATGCGGAAGCCGTTAGCCGCCCGAAGATAGTTCATTCAGGGAGCGCGGGTTGCTGGTGATACTTTTGGCTCTACCGAGCGACTTACGGGCCGTGTCCGCTGAAGTGTTAAGCGTCGTAGCTGGCAGTGACGAGAGGCAGTGACGTTCGCCTACGCCGCCTTCATCTTCAATGAAAGCCTGGGTGGATGACGTTCAGTGTTGGAAGAAATAGGTGTCTACTCTACACCCCTTCCAGCCGCCCGTCCCCAATTCGGCCGACCCTGGACGCTTCAATTCAACGGCGAAGTCCCATGACCGTGGCCACTGAGATGCATGGATTTACCTCAGTCATTATCTTCATTATAATCGGAGTACTCAATCTGGTTGTGCCAAGTATGACGCGAGTTCTGGTATTCGCACCAACTGTGATATTATAAACAGCAGCTGTGCTTCACAATATACAATTCATGATATATACATATATATATATATATATATATATATATACAGAGTGTGACAGTATTTGGTAACATTTCGATGGCCTTTTATTGTGTACATTTTGATTTCTCTAAAGCATTTGATAGAGTAAACCATGTAAAGCTTTTACAGAAATGTAGATACTCTTGTGTTAATACTCGCTCTTTGTCATGGATTGCTAGTTATCTTTCTTGTAGAAAGTTCTGTGTTCGCGTAAATAGTAGCTTTAGCGAGCCAGGTGCGTGCCCCTCTGGCGTTACTCAGGGGTCAAGACTCGGCCCACTTTTATTCTGTATATTTATTTTAGATTATAAAAAGTTATCCCTGATTCGATAACTTATAAGCTTTATGCTGATGATCTGGAACTATACGGACATTCTAACACTGCTATCAAATGACAAATACCACAGAGTGTTATTGAGGGAGTTTTTAAATGGTGTGTGGATAACGAAATGCTTACATCAGTGCCAAAATGTGCAGCATTGTGTTTAAAGGGAGCTTATAACGTCCATATATAAGAACGGAGGCTATTTCTATTTTAAATAGCATTAGGGACCTCGGGGATACGGTGACACCTGAACTGGATTATAGCACTCACATTACACAAGTTATCTGACAAACTAGTCTTTATCTAATACAATATTTCGCTGTCTTATAATTCATGATTACATAAGGCTTGACAATAAGAAGTTTAATTGTTCTTATGTTTTTTTTGCGTATTGTTGTGAAGTTCGGTGGACTTACTCGGACAAACACATTTAAGCAATAGAAAGCGTACAAAAAAAATTTCATTTAGGTGTAATTATGCCCGAAATTCTAATGTGATAAGCCCTGTATGGGAACTGCAGCCCAGACCGGCTTATCGCATGTACAATCGTATTATAAAATCATAAAATATATCACACTATTTTAGCATCCGTTAAAGCAACTTTAATAAAACGACAACACCATCTTGTCAAAACAAACTGCAGAGACAAATCATGTAAATAACATGTTTTCATGGCGGATGGCTAGGGCTAAAACTGAGAACTAAAAATACTAAATCACGCGAATATTGTCTGTTGGGCTTAATCGTAGTAGTTTTCCATTCGGCACCTATTGGGAGTAGTATCCATGAACTCATTGATTACACACCGTTTTTCTGGTCCCCTAAAAATGACTTTAACAAAGATTTTTGTTTGCTTTTTTAAATTGTAACTTTCTAGGTTTTTTTATTCTGATGTGATTGTGTGCCAGACTAGAATCGCTTTTTACGTTACAGCATCATCGCGTTCTCTCTTTTCCTTTTATGCCGTGCGCGGTTGTTGGTCGATTTCGTGTGTGTGATGGCTTTGTTCTGACATGTGTGATGTGTGGGTGTTACAATGAAACGTATTTTTTTTATCAAGGTCGTATTTGTGTGAGTCTAGTTGATTCTACTAATTCTACTCGAAGTTGGTGATATTTGATTAGTGTAGTGTTTTTGTTTTGCTCTCTCTCTCTCTTTAACTCTGATAACGGAACCCCTAGAGACAGTGTGACGGCGTAGTGGTTTGATACTCCCGGCAATGTTGCTATTGTAAAGTTAGTTTCTATTTTACAGTATGGCGCAAAATAATAATTCGTATTATAGGCCAAACTTTGAGAGATTTACAAATTTAAAGAAGGCGCCACTAGAGTTCAGGTATCTCCTACCATGTTTGATGTGTCTAGGCGCAATTGCATCAGCATACGCACTACGGTGACTACTCATAGGGTACATCACATGTTAATGCAAACAAGAATGATTCGTGCTATGACATATTTCGTTTCTGCTGCCAGAAACTGCAGGTTTAAGAAAAAGTGACCGAAACGGCCATTTATATATATATATATATATAAATATATATATAAATATATATATAAATATATATATATATATATATATATATATATATATATATATATATATATATATACTATAGCAGTAAGTGTACTATCTTGCGTTTGCTGCATCGAGCAATCTTATTAAATTCTACAAAATGACTTAAAATTTAAAAAATGTATATCGAGTAGAGAACGGGGCGGAAGACTTTTTTGTTTAAAATGTATGCCACAACCTAACAAAATGGTCACTTCATAATAAATATACGGGGTCCACTTAAATCTGTCTCATATGAAAGCCATGTGATTAACCAGTAACAAACTTTAGCATTCCTTTCTGATAACAAGCATTAGCGTATTTGCTTGAGAATTATTGTTCCTACCCTTTGCGGCAACCCTAGGTGAGTATGGCTCTGATTTGGAGTATGGCTTCTGTGAACGATGAATACTAAGTCCACGTATAAAAAGAACTAGCCATCGAATAAAAACAGCAAAAGTAAAATAAATAACAAACTCTTATCTTTGTTCCATTTATTGTTTCTGACTGAACTAAGACGGCGCAAGTGTTTCCAAGATAACCCTATGTATGATAAACAAATTTGAGATTTTGGAATAAAAATAATCCCTAACCCGACTTTACATAGCATTTAGCGTGCATGCAGATCTTCCAGTCGTTTTTGTTGTATGAACTACGAGCCCTTAACTGAAAGCCTCTAGTTTCTTAATACATTTACTGTCAACTACGTAATGTGGCGGCCTCACGGGAAACCAAGGTCTTCGACAGGATTCACAACAAAAAGCTGGCTATGTCGGATAGGAGATGTTACATCAATCTTTTACCCCCCTCCCAGAGGAACTTCGTGAGCAGGCGGATTTTAAATTATACGACAAGCTCTATAAAATATGTACTCACTTGGTTGACTCTTGTGTAAGAGTTTATGTATATACCTTTGTGTAAGATATATATATATATATATCGCATGCAGCCCAGCTCTTAAAAGGAAGTCACTGTACATCTCGACGGGATGGCACGATGTTGCGACAGGCCTTATTGACATTCACTTTTTATATACATGCTCACTACGAGCCAAAATTAAACAGATTTGAGATGTGGAAAACTTCGAAGTGGACATGATTCATAACTCGACTTTGCATAGCATGCAAATTTGTATTACTAATGCCCAGCGCATTATTATTTTTAAAAAAATGACAGACTCTCATACGAAAGCCTTTAGTTTCTAAACGTATTACTGTCACTCGACTTGGCCTTAACGGATACCAAGGCATTTAAAAGGGTTCGGAACAAATTGGTGGCAATGTCGGCTTGAAGAGTAAATCGTGACGGCGTCTTACTCTCATAAAGGAACTTTATAAACAGATGGACTTGTGGCTATACGGTCAGTGATGTTAAACTATTTTGTGTAGATGTGTAGGTATACTGACCTAGATTATGTGTATGGATTTGTTATACATTTCTTGAATAAGCGTGATGCTGCAGCTGATCAGCAATTGAGTTTTGTACAAAGGGGTCGAGTTAAGTGCACTGTTGTTTTAACAATTATAAACTGGCTCTATAATAAAGCAGCGAAGGCTTCGTTATCATATAGAATCACCTTTATTACACAAAATGTATTTGTAACACATGTGTGTGTGGTTTATTATCATATCGAATTACCTTTGTTACATAAAGATGTATTTGTGACACAATGGTCGAATCACTCACCATTGTGAAAGTCGTGCGGGGACATTCGCTTCAATCAAATAACTGGGCACGTGCGTTCATTTAGCCACACGCCAAGCGAACAGTTCGTTTATGTGATCAGACGTAACCCCTGCTTTCAGAGTAACGTACCGTTGACTCCGTACCTTTTCGGAGCAAATATCCAAGAAGTGTGTAAGCAATTGGCACTTAGAAAGAGTAGTAGTTCGCGGGTTTAGAAAATACAAATGCTTTGCGCAGACGAATATTGAATTCAGGCATTTTTACGATAAACTAATGGAACGAAATGTGAATAATACACAGTGAAGCGTTTACGACATAGGTAATGTGTGATGAGCGAATTGACGGTCAGGTGAATATATGGAATATATACAGGCGTAGACGCTTAGAACATGATAGGTATGAGCCAGAGTTAGTAGTTTCGTGCCATTACGTATGTAGTCAAGCTCATAAGCATCGCGTTTTAATTTCGCGACAGACTCGCTAAGGGAACTACACCATTGTGATAACGGGGTGTGCCTGACTGAGTTCTGGCTGCTCAGTTTTTTAGGCTGACTACATTTGACTTGAATCGAGCGTACGCCTTTGTCCGTACTCTTCGTACTGCTCGCTCAGTATGCGGCCACGTATAACTTGGTGCTCAAGTTTATCAACATATCTACCAATTTCTGGTAAAATAAACTTGTATCTATATAAAAAAAAAGTTTACCAAGCCAAAAGGAGTAAGACACGCTGTCAGACGCAGACGATTGATCAATGACGCGTCTTGCGAGCATTATTATTGTGAGTCCCAATCCTAGGTTGATGCAAAAACAAATTGCTTACGAATCGACTGATAGGATGTAAGCCTTTCTGTGCTGGAACCAGTAGCTTATTTCTCAAAGATTATGAAGTAAAGCAATTTTTAGCCAAGACCCTTTTGAAGATGTCGCATGTTATCTGAGATCGGTTGACATCTTTTGGCTTTATTTTCTTGAGCCCCTTTTGCGGATCAAAATGAGTAAACCTTGTCGTAAAAAAGAGGTACTGATCCGTCGTGGTAGGATCATTGGAAGGTTAGGCTTAGCGCATCAGCAAAGTAAAGTGCAAACGATTTGCAGAAAATGGTAGAGATATATTGGGAGTAAGTCTGGCCGTGGAGTTAAGGTTTGTCAATTAAGAGTATATTTTATACTCGGGAAATATAATCGGTTTGTGTTAAACGTCCTAGCTGGTAAAACTATTGATTCGGTTGGTGATAAATTAGTGGTAGGGCCATTTAAAAGTGTCGAAAAATGTTTGGTTATCGTATTATTACAGATAATATTGTAAATAATATATTTTATATTGTTTTACCTATTATTAATATGTACAGTCCCTGAAAAAAAAATAGGGCCACCCATTTTTGTTACATTTCACGCATTTATTATAACATATCGTGTTAAAATCACAGTGATACATGCTCACAGAGTAACAGCGAAGACTTCTATCGACATTTAGGGTCTCGGATTACTTTGAACCGCGAGATTTTCACATTTGGCACAGCTACACCGCGAAAAAATTATAAGGCCACTAGCAAGATACCTGTTTTAACAAATTAATTAAGCAGATCAACGGCATTTGGGCTAATTTCACGGCATTTAGACTATACATAGTACTCAGTGAACTTCCCATTAAGTCAGATAACCTCAAAAGTGCGGTTTGGTATAGTGTTAAACGAATTTTGGATGCCGTTTTGCAAGAGCTCGTCCCAAGCCTCGAAAATTGTTTTTTATCCGTGTAAACTTTTTGTTAGAGCCAGCTCCACACATTCTGGATCATATTAAGATCAGATGAGAGTGCAGGCTAGCGAAGGAATTCAATGTGACGTTGGTCGAACCAGCTTCCAATCAGTCTGGCGGTGTGAATCGGGGCGTTATCGTGTGTAAAAACGAAGTCTGGCCATCCCATCAGCTTAAAATGCGCCGATTGCTCTTTTAGCAAATCCCCGTATCGCGTCGAATAAACACGACCGTCTAAAAAAACAATCGACGACTTTGTATAATATCCGACAGCAGCCCAGATCACCACTGAACCGCCACCTAAGCGACGTTTTGACAAAATTCGTTCTTCATTGCGGACATCGTGCGAATAATAGTAAAATCGATCCGATTCATCAAAGTTAAACTTTTTTCATTCGAAAAGAGCTCTCTGTGTCACTCAGTGGTCCATCACATCGTACCGTGGGCACTTAGTGGTCCATGACATTTTATCGTGGGCGAAGTCAAGACGAGCTTTCATCGGTCAGCGGTCAATCGTTGTTTTTTCTTGTGTTTTTGCCAATTTGTCTTCCTGAGGAAGCTTTGCACAATTTCGCACTTTCGTTTGCACGTAGGCCGCCGCCGCAATTGCCCTTGCCGAGGGCGTAGAGTTCGACGCTTTCTTCAGAATTGCAGCTTGTTTCGTTCCGAAATCAAATTTGGACGCCCGGAACTCCTTTTTTACGGCGTATTTTTTACCTAAATGAACAAAGTTATTTACTACTGGGGCACAACGCCCCAATTGACAGGAAATTTTGCGATTAGAGAGGCCGATGTCCTTATAAGCCTTGATATGGGCCTTTTCTTCACCCATGAGGCGCCAGCCTAAGCCTATCGTTTGAACAAAGAAAAAACTTCTGGTAGGAGGTCTGCCTTTGTTTCTGTCGAGCCGTTGAATGAGCCCAAATTTCGTTATTCCGTTTAATTCACTCGTTAATACATGCATCTTGCTAGTGACATTATCATTTTTTCGCGGTGCAGCTGTGCCAAATGTGGAAATCTTGTGGTTCAAAGTAATCCGAGACCCCCAAATGTCAATAGAAGTCCTCGTTGTTACTCTGTGAGCATGTATCACTGTGATCTTTACACATTATACATACACAGTTTTCGGTTATTTATATAGCTTTCTTATGTCGACACCTTGAAGTGAACAAGCGGCAAGGCTCCGCGTGAACGTGTGGTCACGGGTTCTCTAACCCAAGATTAGTCTAGTTCAACAATGTGGCCCAAACAGATACTGCATTTCCTCGTTGTATGTCGAGCGATAGCCTCCGACGCAAAAATTCCAATGCTTTTGAGTTTCGCGTCGAAATGTTCGGGCTTCTACTTACGCGTCAAATCAGCTTGAGTGTAAGGGGTCCTGGATGTCCGCGTCACAAGGTAACCACAACGACATCGGTGGGGAGCGACTAGGTCAACACTAAGCCGCAGTCCTGTACTAATGCGCGTAGTCTCTTCGTTCAGCAGAGTCCATATTCGTGGACAGGGTAGGGCATGTAACCAAGCTCCAGCCCCTTGACTACTAACGATTTGAAGCCTGGCATTATCAGCCACGGTAGAGGCTCTATCAATCAGGCTTTCCAATCGCTTTTCTTGCATGGGGTCTGCCCAACTACTTTGCCTAGTCCTATTATCATGAAGGAAGTCGAACAAAGACGACAATCTATCGGTCAGTCTTTGTAGTTCTACGTTATAAGCTTCCCGCCCATATCTATCCAATAATGCTCTAACCCTGTTCGCAGCCTAGGTCAATGATGACACGATTGCGGGCCCTGCCACTATGCTTCCGGCATGCCTAGGCCGCCTAGCGAAACCGGAAGATTTAGAATCTTCTCTGAAGTACCCAAGATGGGATCATTAAACGGCTGTAAAAGTGCAGGCGATGAGGACAGGTTGCAATCTCGAACTATGTATTAACGTCGTGGCTGAAAGGAGAATCTAAGGAGGAACGGGTCGCAGTGGGCCCCCAATTGGGGTAGTCTACCTGTGGCGATGTCCAGCTTGTCCTGCCGGCCGGCTAGTGCTTTTGCGATCCCATCCGGCAACAGGGGCATAACTAGTCAAGAACGCGACAGCCAGGAAAAAGGCCACAGAGCTCCGTTAAATCTAATTGCTCAATTCCGTTGTGGGCGGCTGTAACATATACTTCGCATTTGCCCGGGTCCAGGGTCGGTTCACTATTCACACCAGCGATATTCAATGATCTTTTGAATATCGTCCAGTACTGTCGCGAGGTCTTTGTAGCGGCGGTGGCTTAGGCGGCTAACGCACCGGTCGAAACGGGGCGTTGCCATGGCAACCACGGTTAGCAAAACATCGCTAGTTCGAGCCCTGGCTGTGCTGGTAGAATTTGTTGGACGTGGTTGTCATTGCCTTGCTGCTACATACCTCTGCTGGAGAAAGCCTATATTATTCCAGTACGAGAACGCGATGATGATAGATGCATTTAGACGCTATCGTGCCACAGGCAGCTTAGCCCATTACGTGCGTCTAAAAATGTAGTTGTTTGAGCGTTAAAAAAAAGGTCTCCGCCCAGAACGCCATCATCTGGGTACCAAGCACTAACGGGGAGCCGCCGCAAATCCACCAAATCTTTGATATACTGGCAGAAAAGTGGAGGGCCCAGCCAGATTCGTCTGGTGAAACAGTTAGGGTACCCAAGACGTGTCGGATCGGAGCAAATTATCTCTTTCGGACGCTATTAACAGCGTTTCGGAAGTCTAGTTTGACCATCATCACGTCGGCACTTTGCGCGATTGCAGAAATGCACATGGGGTGCTTCCTCGGTACCGCCAGGGGGAGCGAATCCTTAAAGGTGTTGGCCAAGAGCTGCTGAAATAGCATCCTTGTTATCGTGACAGCCGATTTTGGCCGCAAATCGGCGAACGACTAAGGAGCAGGCGATTGGACGTGATTAGCCTTTTTTTTATGAAGACATCCGTGCTCCGAAAATAAATGGTGGAATAAATGGAGCACATCAACTACTTTGCCAATAGCGTCACCTAGTCGCCCAGCCGTGCTGACCAGTGCACCAGACAATAGGTCCTGCAATTGACGCCGCCTCTTCAAGTCCAGGCTTGCAGCTGACCTATGGCTGGAAGTTTTCATGGCGTTCAGTATCTCGTCGCGCGAGGTTAAAAAGGCGGTGTGACCGCGGGGGTGTGTGCATGGTTAGATCTCAAGGAGCATGTGAGTATTTAAAGCAAAGTGTTTTTGTATTTTTGCTCACAGACGCTAGAGTATTCTCTGGGTTCGCCAATCTGCACCGGAGATGTTGCCTTGCGACAGCTTGACCCTCACCCGTCTGGGAAGGTCGTCGTCGAGGTAGGCCATTACGTTAGATACTGATTCCTCGTACGCCAGGTCTCTGGGCCTTTCTTCGATTGAAGTTTGCGTAGGTTCGTCCTAATCAGGACATACAGGGACCGGGCGTTTTTTCCAGCTCGAGGAAGTCGCAGCACGACCGGAGCAAAGAAAAACGAAGACCAAGCGCAAAACTCATTATCCTTAGCGACGTTTGAGAAGGCGTTGGTAAGTTCCTCCGCAACAGTAACAATAACATTATAATCATTATCATCTTTATAATCTGTTGACACTACATACAGATATATCACTGCTTGTTGTCAATTGAAGTGTACTTCAAACTAACGCAAAGTCATAATGGAGCGTTTTGCACACGGTTCTCCGTCTTTTACCCTGTCATCGTCACAAGCTGCACCCGTTGACACTGACTGCATGACGGCAGCAAAAGTTGAACAATGACAGCAACAGCAAAAAGCAAAAGTACCGCTGATGCTGCGGCGAAGGCAGCTGGGCAATGCGCACTGTGCCTCTAGGAATAACAACAACGAGCGTATTTGACTCTGCTGTGATCTAATTAGCGCGCCGATATGAACTCCCCCCCCCTGCCCTACGGCATTCCAGGCTCCTTCGAGTGTACCGACGGCGGTTCGCCTTGAAAAGTCGTTTTATTGTTGCTTTGTTTGTTTGTTTCTTTTGACGCTTTTGGCTTGGAGCTTGCAATCGTGTATGCTATCACATTATCCAAATAGCGAGTCATGTTCGGGTAAGACAGCACTAAACCAGCAAACAACGTCACCATTAACAACAACGACAACAACAACAACAGCAAGCACACACAGGCAGTTTGTAGGCAGCGTTGTATGCAAGTATTATTTGGGTAATCTCAAATAAGAACAACTAAAATAGTCACAATAAAATGTTCTAGTTAAGCATTTGACGACCACGATGTTGGTTAAATAAGAAAAAACAACCAAGTAATTAACAATAACTATATGTTTTGTACACGCAAATGGGCACCCGTGATCGATGCATCTAATACCGTTAACGTCCTGTTGACTGAGGTATCTTCAAGTCAAAACTCTAATACCATGTTGCGGCGATCGCTTCGTTTACTTAATAGGCAGGGGTTTGTTGAGCAAGCTGTTAAATAGGTTTCTACGTTTGGTACCGCGCCGTGGGGTTGTCAGACAACAAGCTATGGCTTAAATATATTCGACGATGGACTAAAAATTCACAATAATCTTGTCAAGAAAATTTAGGAATCCGAATGCAGACAAAATGACAAACGTGTCCCAAACGATTTGTTTCCATGGAGAGTTTACCCATTACAGCCGCTATGAAGACATGCCGTGAATGTGCCGGTTTAATGCGCCGGATCTAGAACCCCCCAGGAGGGTTTTAGGGACATTCGCACGGACTTCACTCAGATTGTTGGTTGGTAGGGGACCAATATATGCTATCACCTCGTCCCAATCTTTTTAGCCATGTTATAGCGCACTCTCAAGATAGCTCTCATATGCTTGTATAGGAACATACACACCCTGTCTCATATTAAGCTGGAGCTATATAAGCACGATTATTACTAATAATAATGTAGATATAGATAACTGCTTGTTGTCAACTGAAGGTCTACACCTACTATGTTAGAACGAAAGCAGCAAACCTGATCCCGACACTGAAGAGCGTGTTTCGCACTTGCTTCAGTGTCGGGGTCAAGTTTAAAAATGCCAACACGTTAAGCAAATTATACATGGAACGTTGTTGTGTGTGCGCTAGTCCAAAGTATATTGTCTGATTTAATTGCCGCATTATACCCAAACATTATACGTTAAACGGTTAAAGGAAAAACTGCTAAGACAAATAACAATCAAAGCGGAGCCAGCCAGAAGCATTGGCCGTGACCCATAATGAATAACTGTCGCGCTCGTTCATTTGCAATTATGGATAGATTCCCCATCGATTCTCAAAATCCATGCTGACGTAATAGGTTTACTAGCTGAGAATAACGTTAACCTCAATTGAAGAAAATCTACATCATAACACTATGGCACGTACAGCTAGCTGCATGCTTACTCATAGCTCTATGTTATTGAACAGTAAACATGTAACTGACTTGATGTTAGAGTCGTCTTGTTTTTGATCATTAATCAATGCGAGTTAGATATTTCATTCCGATGTAATTAAATTGCATCGAGTTCCAGCCCTCGATGGCTCTTGTTGGAAACAACAACAACAACAACAACATTGGGTTGGTGCCTCTGTCCGGACAAACGTACGGATGAGAAACGCATACAACAAAGAAACAAGCAAAGTTTCACATCAGACGTGTGTCACCGGATCATCGGATGGAGTTCATGCTGTGCTCCCTTCATAAAGCTTTCTGAATTAGCGGTGGTGCAGCTCAAGAGCCAGTATGCAATGCAATACGTAGGACAGCTATATACTACATATGCTTGATGCGTTCGCCCCGTCGAATTACGATGTCGATACATGTTCACTCATAGCAACTCATAATTGATGGATAAACAAAAATTGGTGAATTCCTTTACCCATAGCATTAATATAACCCAAATTGCCAAATATTAGCGAGAATCGCTTTGACATTGATGTGTCACGCTGCGACTAACTTCATCTCTCCTGGCGTCAGCGTTGCCGTGCATCTTCCAAACTCCATTCTGTAAAACATACTATATATATTTATATATATATATATATATATATATATATATATATATATATATATATATATATATATATATATATATATATATATATATATACAGGGTCATTCATATCGTTGTGCACGCATTTCGAGGTTTGATAGAACTCGGCAAGAAAATAAGTTTTCCCTATGGAGGAAAGACGTGGAAACGTCTTGTTTAGGAGAGAGAGTGAAGTTTATAAAAGTAGTTTTTCTGCCTTTTTTTTCCTACATAGTTGTGCGAAATCTCTGTTTGCGGGAGAACCAGTCAACGCATGAAGGAACCGATTACACCGGCGTGTTCGGAGGAAAATTCTGCACAACGGAAGACACTTCACTAGCTTGCGTAGCAAAAAGCTAATACCCAGATTAGGGAAAGTCATGAAAAGTCGATATTTTACGTTAACGCCTTTTCATGAAAAATCGTCAAATTTTTTCATTGCGACCAAAAATGTACGTCCGAAAGACCACTCTCACGCAATAGCAAATTTAATGCCCATCATTTTTGTATCAAGGTGATGGTGCTGCGTTACGTAGTTGTCAAGTCACTAAGCTTTTTCGACAGTCATAGTTGTTATGTTTTACGTGCAAGTTTTCACGTTCAGAACCGTAAAAATTTGTCAAGACGTTTCCGCCCCCTCCTTCCACTAGGAAAATGTATTCTCTTGTTGAGTTCTACCAAACCTCAAAATATGTACCTAACTTTCTCATACGCCCTATGGAAATATGCATGCCTTCGCTTTCGATATGGCTATCGAAAAAGCTTAGTGACTTGACAACTACGTAACGCAGCACCATCACCTTGATACGAAAATGATGGGCATTAAATTTGCTATTGCGTGAGAGTGGTCTTTCGGACGTACATTTTTGGTCGCAATGGAAAAATTTTACGATTCTTCATGAAAAGGCGTTAACGTAAAATATCGACTTTTCATGACTTTCCCTAATCTGGGTATTAGCTTTTTGCTACGCAAGCTAGTGAAGTATCTTCCGTCGGTGTAATCGGTTCCTTCATGCGTTGACTGGTTCTCCCGCAAACAGAGATTTCGCACAACTATGTAGGAAAAAAAAGGCAGAAAAACTACTTTTATAGACTTCACTCTCTCTCCTAAACAAGACGTTTCCACGTCTTCCCTCCATAGGGAAAACTTATTTTCTTGCCGAGTTCTATCAAACCTCGAAATGCGTGCACAACGATATGAATGACCCTGTATATATATACAGCGTCAACGAATTGGTAAAGCGAAACCGCGGTATTCGGAAGCAGACGTTTCTATTTGCTATGCTTTGTGATGAGGTCACTGCTGTAGCTGTATCGGAGTCATAAGCCACTTGTTTCATTTGCAATCATTGGTAACGTTCGTGTTGTGTACTGATTGGTTGGCGGAAGGTGAAGAGGTTGTCGAGGCCGTCAAAAAGCGTGAAGGCTGTGCGTCGTATCTCGATGACGCACCATGACCTCACCTCACGGACGGCGCGCTCTTCGCCAGCTCGTCGAATGGGGTAGCCCCTGATGTCGTCGTTGACGTCGTTCGAGCATTCAAGCGTGACGCGCAAGGAAAACGTAACCAAACCCTTTGCTCGCTAACTGACTAAGACAGCCCACTATCCGTCATCGACGGATTCGTGCGAATTTTCATACATGGATGCATGAAAGTACAAGATAGAAACGCGAGAGGGAAGAGAGTAAAGGGAGAGGGGGAAAGAAAAACATTATATATATATATATATATATATATATATATAATGTTTTTATAATAATAATATATATGCATATATATATATATATATCAACCCACTCTATACGAGATAGAGTAATATCGCCAGTGCACACGTTCTCGGGAGACAATTGTAGCTCCATTTTTATTCCTTAATAAAAATATTAAATAAATGTATAAAAAATGTATGTTTATTTATTTATATATATATATATATATATATATTTATATATATATATATATATATATATATATATAGAGAGAGAGAGAGAGAGAGAGAGATACGAGACAGAAAGAGACGCGTATAGACATAGACACCAAAATACGCAGAGAACCCATACGACAAATACTATGAACGCTCTGGATGAGATACAGGTCAAGCCAAGTGATAAAGACATTCTCCTAACATTAGCACTCTCGGTGCACAACAACAACAGCACCAGCGCCAGCACCAGCAGCAGCAGCAATACTAATAACAACAACACCATCACCAGCCACACCACCAACCGGTACGGTAGCCCGACTGCAGTAATCCGCATAGAAAAGTTAGTGGCCCTGGTACTGGTTGGTATACGACCAGCAAAAGAGAGTAGGGATGATTTTTTGTACTTTTACTACGACGCAGCAAGCATTCGCCGGCGGGTTCGGGGGTTCGGGGGTTGGGGGTGCGGGGTTAGTACGTATTGTGTGCGCCTCCCGTTCGTTCCGCCGCATTGAGACGGTGACTCCTCGCCTCCTACTATTGCTATGTGTCGCGGGTGGTTGCTACGGCGGGCGAGCGAGTAGCACCGTAGTAGTTTTTGTTTGCGGGTTTGCGTCAACGTCATTTAGCTAGAAGAAGTGGGCACAACACGCGGGAGCAAGTTCGATTCTTGAACAACGCACGAACACGCAACGAGCGGCGAGTGACGTCCGGACGCGCCAACTTTGGTGAGTGTTTTTTTTTTCGTTAAACGAACTTCAGGAATATGACATATTAGTGACGACAACAACAACAGCAACAACAATAACAACAACAGCCACAGCAACAACAGCGACAACAACAACAGCCACAGCAACAACAACAACAACACGCGTTTAGTGCGTGCCTACCGCACGAGATTGCCGCCTTCGTTCTGCGAGTGTGCCCAGTTGACAACAATACGACAAATACGATCTGAGAGCGCTTCGAGTAAGCGGTGTTCTCGTAGGTGTTTTTTGTTGTTGCTGTTGCTGTCGTTGTTGTTATTGCTGTGGTTGTTGTTGTTGCTGCTGTTGCCTTGCCGCTAATGAGATACGAAATATATAGCACGGTTTAATATTGTCAATTGTTACTTGTTATTGCTGATATTGGAGTTGTTGTTGCTCTTGTTGTTATGCTTACTGGTACTATCGCCATTGTTGTTGTTTTTGTTGTTGTTGTTGTTGTTGTTGTTGTTGTTGTTGTTGCTGTTGTTGATGCTGTTGCTGTTGTTTTTGTTGTTGTAGTTGTTGCTGTTGTTGTTGTTGTTGTTGTTTTTGCTGTTGTTGTTGTTTTTGTTGTTGCTGCTGCTGCTGTTGTTGTTATAATTATAATTGCAATAACTGTATTGACCGTTGTTGTCGTTGTTTCTTGTAACTGCTGCTGCTGCTGTCTGTGACTGCGAACGATGTGTGTTTCAATTTAGGCCCTTAATATCAACCTCGTCGGTAACTTCTTTCACAATTCGAACAATGTTTAGGCGGCCGTTCTAGCCGGGTACCGAGTCCCTCCGAAGTCGAGTGGTACGCGCTTAGCCAATTCGAAAGTGATCTTGTCACCTATTCTTGGGCTTTCTCTCTCGCTCGCGAGCATGACGACCAGGCAAACCCGCGCACAAAAAGTCGCAAACGGACAACACGACCAAACTAGGCCGATGATCCGAAGGAAAACAAGCAAAAGAATTCAACAGTCACGACCGTTGTGTGCTTTGCTCCGTCGTGATCGACCTGGGTTGGCATACAATATTCTCCCGTGCAAGGCAGCTCTTCAAGCTAGACGCCGTAGCTGCTGCGTCGAAACGTTTCTACTGGCAGCCCTTCTGGTGGGGTCGGCACGATGTATTGACCAAAAACGTCCACACTCGTCAGGTAGGTCGGCTCAAAGCGATAAACAGTCCTAAATGAGCTGCGCATTTCACAGTCAACCTTAACGCTGGTACAACGTGCTGTTCGCTATGTTCCAATATTTAAAACAATTTAAAACCAAAATAAATAACTATATATACGACCATTCCATATATATATATATATATATGTATATGTATATATGGAATGGTCGTATATATAGTTATTTCTTTTGTATATATATTGTATATATATATTATTATTATTATTATTGTCCTCACATACGCGTGTCGCGTGGTGGTGTCTGCTATATATATATATATAGTTATAGTCGTAGTCGTGATTGCATCTTGCTCTACGTGTCTTGGTTGGAACCAACTTGTAGGTCTTTTTAAGAGGTTTGCTAGTGGCATCAAACCTAATATGTCGCTTGATGTCATTTGCTGTTGATTCGGATTGAAGAGCCGGACAATAAACAATATACTCAAGAAGCTATCCTGAGCCGTTTCGTACCCTACCTTAAGTATCATGTGGTTAGCATGCGTAATTACTTGCTGTTTTCAGGTGCAAAGCGATTAAAGTGCAACCATTGTATATATATATATATATATTTACGCTGTTGACGTTTCGAATAGGATGTGTTATTTTTTAGGCATCAATTTAGTTCTCACGCTCAGGAAAGAGTGCAGGGCCAAATTGCACTCTGTCTCCAGTGAAAGACATATAGGGGATCAAACTCGATCCACGATTACACAAAGTCGGGTCTAGTCGGTAACCCTGGAGTTCTCAAGTGGGTCGTTTGGACATTCGCGCCGCCGATTTCCTGCTACGATGCATAACCTGGTATACAATTCAACCCCGGGCGGCCTCAAGGTCAGGCTTTGCTCCGGGCAACGTAGCACACGTAAGGTCACTTGCAACGAAGTATTATATATTTATAGTTTTGTCCGTTGCCCACTTTCTACCGCCCCAGAATTACAGTTTATATTTGTACAGTTTATCAAACGGAATATATGTATATTAGTTATGAGTTAATAAGACTTACGCAGTATGCGGAAGTGATTATTCTTCTGACTTCCATAAGTGTCTGATATGGTTTCAAACTTAAATCGTCAGGAGCAAGTAATTACTAAAATTATACTAAACACCTCTAAAGCTAAGTGTTTTTTTTTGTCAGAAAATCAGTGCCTGCCGAAAGAGCAATAATTACAAACACACAATGGAAACACCAGGGTCGAGTTTTCCACCAGAGTGCAATGTTCTATCCGATTCACCAATAGTAGTATAGCTGGGCTATACCATCAAACGAATCTTGCCCATTGTCGTCACCAGGGTCGCTCACATCGGAGACATTGGAACACATGAAAACTTTTCACATCAGCCGCAGCTTTAATTTATGGTAGTAGAGTAAGCCTGGCTTCGTGCAAAGCCTGAAGTGTGTGGCCCCCGCTGAGTACCTGGCTAGACAGATTACATGGTTCCCCTGCTAAAACATCGGACTCTGCTATTCAAGGCAAAAACGGCGACAACGTGGACACTTGTAAACCGTCTTTATTGAATGTGTCAAGGCCTTCGCCAAAGCTCCCCATCACTTACTAATCTATGCTTTTGGACACGCAGGAGTGAACGTTTTCCTCTACGAGTCGTCTCCAGCTTCTTTACTAAAGACCGCTCTAAAGCAAGCATCAGAAGCGATGGCACCTTGCAGCTAAGTGAAAATGTAGAGACCCTTTAAGGGGGCCCTCTCAGTTAACTGGCCTTTTTCTTACTCATCACAGACCCAGCTATGTACGAGAGGAATTTGGAAACGCCGCCGTCATGTACGCGGATGACATAGTAGTCGCCCACCGGAACCGCGGTGTTATTCGTTGAATTGTCGGCGACGTAGAAACTCACATTTATCATAAAGAACTGGAAATAAAGACGAACGCCATTAAGTTTTGCCGTAGGGTTAGCAGATTAAATGCCCTTCTATGGCCAACCGCTGAAGTCTGTCAACCCCTTCCCGTATTAGGTCAACTACTACACAATATAAGTACGACCTTTGCCCAGCACGTCGGCAACAGGTGTCGTTCGGCTATTGCCTCTATTCACACAAAGGTGAGGGACCTTCAAAAGGTATCCTAGAGTGCGGAAGTTCGTCTTTTTCAGCTTAAGATTGCACCAATGTTGAGCGACAGCCTTGGCAGGGTGCGGGGACATCTTTCAGTGGCTAATTTTGCTAAGCGGACCCGCAGTGGAAAAATCAGAGTCAGCCTTGGGTCACCTAAGACCATTTCAGCAGTTTTTGTTGGAGTGGGAGAGAATATATATATATATATATATATATATATATATATATGGAATGGTTGTGTGGTGCCCACATTTTTGGCCACGTCAGTGCTTTCCCTTTTGGCCATCGTTATTCTAAAGCTTACTAATTAAAGTAAATTTCAGCATTCACTAATCTAAATTGAACACGCTAAATGCTAGTCTTCAAAAAAAGGGTTGTAGGCTAAAATTTCTTTTTTGTAAATACAGCGAGGGACACTGTTAATGTCCGGGTTTTGAGTCCAATGTGTTACTTTCACGCAATCAATATCTTAAATATTCAAACGCAGAGATATATTTATTTGTACGCAACCTCACCTAATTCGATGTGTATATACATACATTAATGCGTATGCATACACATGTATAACCTGCATTATACGCATTGGCCTTTAGTCTCTCGGATATTTCATGTATTCACGGCTTCACTAGTTGTTGTCGAGCCCATAACTGAACATTATTTATAATGAAAAAGTCCCCTAGATCGTCGCTGCAATTGATTTTTCCTCTCTGCTGTGTTCGAACCTGGTTCTGTTTCTGCTACAATTGTGTCGTTGGCTGCAATCCACTGAAATGTACGTAGATTAACACCAAGGCCCAAATAGCTGCTCTTCGCTCACAAACCGAAGATGACGCATCATCTCCTGCCTTGGCTATTACGTAATTTTTGTCCTATTGAACATGAGCTTTCGTTTTCTACCCATGAGATATAGAGAGACATCAGGATAAGCGTATTTCTGATATAACGAGGATTCAAAAAAAGACGGCGGACATTTAGACGACAGACCCTGTATATGAGACGATATATGGCGGCGTGGCCTAGGGGGCTTGCACGCTTGTCGTGGTTGGCATCTATCGATGTGTCGCCGATATGGTCTCCGCCGATTTGAGCGATGTTCATTGAGGATATATATGATAACTCATACCGCTGAGAGTCAGCGGGCATGCTGCCACAAGGACTGTTGGGAAAAACCTAAATATCTCACATGTTCGCTTATGCTGCCGCTCTAAGCGCCCTTGATACAAAAGAGTGACATATGGATTTAGGTATACATGTCACGTGAATTCATATACATATATATATATATATATATATATATATATATATATATATATATATATATATATATATATATTGGACAGGGCAGAGAGTAGCTATAATTTTTCAACTTCAATATTACATCAATCTTATAGATGAACGAGTTAACCAATGGTATTCACTCTAAACGTGCTATCCAATATTAGCCACATTCTTTCCCAATCTCTGAATAAAACTATGTGTCTACTTCCATGGCTACATGCATACGATAATTCTGGTTTCTGCATCCCGAAAAATGTCTTCACATGTGTTTTTACTGCTTTGAGTGAAGTGAATTTCTTTCCCTGAACGGCACAAAACCGCTTCGTGCACCTGCTAGCGGGTTGCAGACTGGCCATGGAAACGATCGGAGTCAGGCTTAGGTCATCTATTACAGGACTACTTCAGAAAAAATTGCTGAAGTGGCAGGGGAAGCTGACCGAGGCCTCGGCAGAGGATTGGATAGCACAATTGGATCTCTGCCTTGCCAGGGGGGAAGGACATGCACTAGTCGGCACTTGTACACAAGGTACATTGTGCATGGCTATCTTCACTTGGCATGTTCGATCCAAGGATTTTACCAAGTTGGCGATCATTAGTCGTTGCCGGTTCTGCTCGCAGATGCGCGCTAAGTCACGCAGGTTATTTAAGCGTTAAAATTGTTTATAATAACGCCTGTATTCTAATTATGTGTCATCTTGAAATGCAAAGCTATTGCAAAATAAACAATATGTAATATCTGCCCTGAACTTGATTTCCTGTAAATTCTTGCCCTGAATTAACATTTCCTGAATGCATACATCTGAATAGGTGGTAGTCCGACGCTACGGTGTTTGATGAGTAGTTTGGCTGAGAGTCATCTTGCCGCTTGAGAGAGGCTATCTTGCGGAGGCTGAGCGGAACTCGCACAGGCTTGGCATTGTCTTGGTGGAAGAAAACGCCGTTTCTGTCAACGAGGCTGCGTTTCCCCTTTTAGAAGAGGGCAGCAAAAACTCGTTCAAGCTACAGTAGACATCCATGTCTATCGTTGATGGTTGCCTGTCGCACCTTGAAGTCCATAGTTAATGCAGACTCACTAGTCGCTCGGGAATTCTGTTTTACAGTATTGCGCAAGCAATCGCCCTAGAGCGAATTAAGTCTCTCAAAAAGGGGGCTCGTTCAGAAGACTTAGGTTGACAGAACGGTACTTGGCGAACTAATTGTTGCAGGAAGGCTCTAACATGCTGTCTTCGCCGACCACGCTCCAACTCTTTCGGAGAGTGTCCTCAGCAGTAAGGCCTTTTTTGCGCTCATCTTTGCGCTTATCTGTTTTGAAAACACAGCAGCCTTCTCGGAAGTGGGGTGGGCGTTAAAAAAAACATATACAAATTGCAGTTTCATAATGACCTATATATATATATATATATATATATATATATATATATATATATATGCATTAAAAAAGTTAAGCCAAAAGTTCATTTAATATGGTCGCTCCCTTTTTGTCGGTGTATCCACCGTCTAGGTGGCTCGCCGCGCAATCGTGACTCAACCGATATCACGGGTGGGCGTTTCCGTTAGGCTAAAATGTGGGCGGATATCAATGTCCACATAAAAGCTCAATCCTCTAGATTTATCTTTTTAATATTTCGTGGTATAGCAATATGTCTCTATTTTAGATATACTGTAACTCTTATACGAGTATGTTCTGTAAGGAGCAAAGTGCCAATGAAAGAAATGAATCATCATCTAGAGCCTTGATTAGCTAATTGGTGGTATAATGTAGCTATCTCCCTTTATTCCATTTGTAAATCCTAGTTGTTTTCTTTACTTCTTCAAACTGTTCTGTTCTCAGATGTTCTCCCTGTGGTGGTAGGCGATCGAGACACAGGGGCCCGTTCAACGTCGCCTTGTCCGGACCTCAGCGAGCCGGTACATGCAGGACCTTGTCTTATGGGATGCAAGCGAGCCAGCTATGTGATGAACTTTCCCCACGACCAGCGATCACGATACGATGGATGCAATGCGTGCTCGGTATGTAATATCTTCATCACAGGGAGCGGGGGGGGGGGGGATTTTAAAGTGCTGAGCGCCATCCCAATTTGTGTCCTATCAGCGATACGAATAGCTCTTAGAGATAGAGAGAAATCTACCCTCAGCGATGTTCAGCTCAAAAAAAATGTTGAGACGCAGTATCTGATTTTGTGGAGATCGTTATGAGAGCGAAGACAAACACCATGGAACAAAGGCAGCAACGCATGAAGCGTCGCCAGCAAACTGAAAGCCAGACCTGCGGTCCTACATGTTCATTTAGTCATACCACAAACATTAACGGAGATTCTACAGATATACGGGTCGTGTAGGCTAGAAAACCAACAGGTTTTTAGTGACTTTGCGAGTCAGGAATATCTGTACTTCTATATATATATATATATATATATATCTTTATACTTAGCCAATTACAAGCAATATATATATATATATATATATATATATATATATATATATATTATATATATATTTTTTCAGTTTTTCTTTGCTCGTAAGGGGCTAAGTTACGTGTGGCACAATGTCGTCTAAATGCATCTATCGTCATTGCGTTCTCGTAACTGGATTTATATAGACATTCTCCAGCAGAGATATGTAGCAGCAGGGCAATGGCCATCACGTCCAACAAATACAACAGCAAATTGCGATCGTTTTGCTAACCAATGTTGCCGTGGCAGCGCCCCGTTTCAAACGGTGCGTTAGCCGCCTAAGCCATCGCCGCCATAATATATATATATATATATATATATATATATATATATATATATATATAGCTTTATTTATTATTATTATTGATCGTTGAGCACAAAGAGACAAGTATCTAAACGTACCGAGAAATTTGCCTTATTCGGGGACACACGGTACGGCTCCCCCGCCCAGCATGTTCCACCGAGCTTGCATTCTGTGATGTGGCTCAGGTCATTCACCGCGACGCGGACAGCGGTGACGCAATTGTCAGAGTATTCCTGGAGGCGGCCAAGACATTTTACTCGATACGTCATGGTATGCTCTGCGCTACGATACATAGGAGGCGGCTTTATCCGTAGTGTTACCAAATCCCTGCGTATAATATATGCGGCTTTCTCATCACTAGTCTTCATCACTAGCTTTAATACACCAAAAACAAAAATCGTTTCTATAGGTCGCCCACATATTCGCCTGAGAGTATTAGAGCCAGCGATAAAAGGTTAAAGCATACTACAGTAGAGATGGCCAGATTTGCAACTTCCTGCCTTCCTGGTACGCCTGTTCAGAGGCATCAAGATGATCGGTTCTGGCAACGTTTGCTTTGCCTCTGTAATCGCTCGTGCATACAAAGATTACTGGGCCCGCCGGCCTGTCAACCGCAATCTAAGTTGTCATTGTGCCCAAAAGTTGCAACGACATTACGGCAACTAAGTGAACATATGTAAGCGCAAGTACTTTCGTCACCTTTGAGCTTGATCTTCTATCAAAAGCATGCTTGAACACGCAATCCAAATCCGCCACCACTTCCTCAAGTGTGGGCCTCAAGGAGTGGCCTCGGCAATCGTCACCTAATCCAAAAAAGGAGCGAGTCGAGAAGACAGACATACGTTGCTTTCGGTTCAGAGGATAACCGTTTTTTACCATTGCTACACAGTCCTTAACCCAAGAGTCTTTCATAGTTGTATTTTACAAAATCGGTCATAGGCGTCTAAGCAGTCGAGCAATGCTTAGGGCATTTTATAATGAATCACGTCGCCACTTAATCAACAAGTTATTGAACTCCTTATATAGCTGGTATAGAAATTGAGAATCGATTTTTTTTCTAAAGCCTGACCTCGTAATAACAACACCTACCGAGGTCTGGGCTTTTGATGCCGAGGTTTGCGGCCCAGGGATTGGGGCTCGGCGTCACGAAGAGGAGTCTTATGGATCTTACCGTCCTAACGTTGCAAGGGACCTTGAGGATATACCGCTCGCACCGAGTCCATAAGAGCGGGGCCTGCCATCAAGCAAGGACACAGACAGCTGATTCTTAACCTCATGTGACACCTTTTTACCACCATTTTTATTAAGGCGAGCACTGCCGAGTGTGCAAACGTATTGTAAATGATATATATAATAGATCATCACAATATTATATATATATATATATATATATATATGTACTGTCAAATTTGCATCTACGGCGGCGTCAGGAAATCCTATCTTCTTGGAAAGCACCGCCTAAATGTATTTGCCATTGTGCGACCCTAGTCCTTATCGTGTTTTTCTTTGTGAAATTTGGTATATAACAATGCTGTACATGTCACACGCGCTAACTCTTTGACCAGACTAGCAAATAGTGATCGCAACGGCCTTCTACGTTCGTGACAAACGGATCGTGTATACTTATACACGCGGCAAACATTCATATATATATATATATATATATATATATATATATATATATATATATTACTAAAATACAAAGAAATACAAAAAATCTAAACGCTCAACAATCAATTTGTTGTTGTATCCTAATTTTCACCCTACTGCGCACATGTTGTATCTTATAGCGACTGCTAACGAATATTTTTGCTCTTGCTGGAACCTTAACTGCACGACATAGGCCTCGTAGCGCGATATTCGGCTATTGTCACTGGCGTACGTTGATTGTTCCTTATGAACTGTGTAGCCACTGTGGTGCGCCGTTGAAGAGACAGTTTTTCTCCATTCCGGGCGGCAACTGTTCCGGCAACGGTGCCGACCTCTGATATATTTCCCCACAATAATTCTAGTCCGACGCCTTCATAGCCGCAGCCCAGGCAAAGCTTTTCATTTTTATCGCGTACGCGCGTTAGCTGAGCCCCTGTAACCTATAATCAACACGCGTTCACTCGTTTTCGCGTCTTTGACGAACAACACAACCAGAACCAATCTTTCCGAAAGGCCTTAAACTGTCATCACAAAATGATTACTCTTTTTCGGTCGAAGTTGTGATTATGGTTTGTTGTGACCGCTGCAACATTGTTTTGGTTGTGGTTGTTGCTGTTTTTATCGTTAATCCACTTGTTGAGCTGTTGTTGGTTCTTGTTGTTGTAGTTGCGTTTTAAATTCACTAACAGTACAGCTACCGTTGTGGTAATACAATGTGCTTTACAGACAACTGTCTATCGTTATTCAGATGGAACGACATGCGAGGGTTTCGAGATCTGTACGGTGAACGTGTGCCAACCAGTTACTTCAATCTTGGCCGGACCGGAGCGGGCTCATGTGCACAGCCTTCACTAACTAGGCTGAGCAAGTTTGCAAAACCTGATTTTAACAACGGCAACAGAGAACCCCCTTCCTAACCACCTTGGCAGCCCACTGTCATGTCTACATGTAAATACTAACCATACTGCAATACTGAGAAACAAACGGGTGTTATCCCGTTATGGTTTGGTCATCGACTTATCCATCATGCTCATCACGCTCAGCTACTTGGTAGAGTAGTGATGATGGAGGCTGAGGCTACACTACGGATAAAGAATGCATACGTCCGCATTTCGTACCGTGTCAGCAGACCCTTATTAGGTACGAACTAGACTGCTCTAGCCAGCTGATGGACTCCAAACCATAGAAGAATACCTACGAATAGGCCAGAGGCGCTCTTGTATTCTAACGTATGAACTTCTTGTATGATTGCTAGTGAGATAGTTGGCAACAGGATCATACAGTGGCCTCTCATGTGTCAACGCTGTATAACGTAAAATTGACCGCAGCGCCATTGTGTAGCTCGTGCATATCATGGTTGTGAAGCAAAAACATATGGCATCGCATCCGGCATAACCGGCTTTAGTAGAAATCTTCCACAATACTTTCTCTAGAAAGGTGTCATAAGCTTTGACTTGAGCCACTCAGGCGATCCTGACGTCGCAGTATCGACGCTCTGTAACTGGTATGATACGATACACTCTGGGCTGGTCTACTGGTGTTGTGACAGCTACTGCTGTATGTGTCTATATAAATATATTAATTGATTTATTGTTCGCTTAGCATGTATACCTAAATACACATGTCACTCTTTTATATCAGGGGCGCTTAGAGCGGCAGCATATATATTACATACGCATCCATATAATCCATGTCTACTTCAATACCTACTGAGTATTTGCTTTCTATTGTGACAACCTCTTCTTTGTAATACCGACCAGGTCATTTCTAACATTTGGTTTTAAAGCTAGGGCCTCCGCCAGCTCTATATCTCTGCTCTTCCCTAATGCTATACATTCTTTAATAATATGTTCGATTGACTCATTCTCTAGCCCACATGCTCCGACATTCTGTACTTTGCCCATCCTTATAGTTAGCTCTATGTACCCTTGTATCCAACATCCCTGCCCTGGCATCTGCCAATAGCCCACTCGCTCTTGAATTACTGTATACCTATTCTACCCCGCCCCTTTCCCGCTTTTCCCTTCCATACATAGTTACCAAACATGATTTGGAGCCTATCGCCAATTTCCATTTGTCTGTATATGACTTGTTTACCTTCAATTTCACCATTTTCTCTGATACCCTCACTCTTGCCCATTGCTGACAATTGTACCCAATCTCCCTAGCTGCAAACTCTACTCTGCGATCCCACTTCGTTTTAATATATATATATATATATATATATATATATCATCGTTACTGTTCTATCATCTCATATTTATGGGACGAAACCTACGCTTGATACGATAGACGCACGATGGCATTTTTACCATCTTTGTCGTAATGTTGCTACTCGTTCTGCTGGGTGATAGACATACTTAGGATAAGAAGCTTAATGACTGCTGAGCGCGTACATGAAACGCGCGTACACGGCCGTGATTCAGTCAATTTAATAATGAAAAATGTGTGAAACAATTCAGTATGCAGTTAGCGGTTTGCAATGAATCACGACCTTAATAAAGTGCGAGTGCCTCTAAAAACATCTTGATTTGAATTGTTAAGTGTACTGAACCCTAAATAGGGTTTCGATATCTCTTTTACAGGTTAGTTTGAGAGTAACAACTAAATACGATAGCGTGAAGATTCTTGCTATGGTATTGGCAGCTGTCAGCAGAACTATCAACCCTACACACGAGAGCTGTTTTCACCATCATATGTATCTCTACTTGAGAGGCCCTTTGCCTCGAAGGATAAGAATAAGCACAAACACACAGCTCTCGAAAACAGTTATAATTTCATACCGAGAGCAATGCAAACAATGCTACCGAAACAATCTGTCGATGCGTCGTGCCACCCTTGACGCGGTCCCGAACTTGTCGCGGGGCTTGTCTCGAGAAGCAGCTGAATCCTTGATGACGCGCCGCTACGAACCCGCTGGGCCAACTTGTTGCCCAGCATATCTTACAGTTTGTTGCAGTGTTGGCAGGCGTTACTCAAACGTGATCGCGTCGACAAACGCAAGAAACCAGGATGACGGCGGATTCGACTGAGCGCGCCGACGTCGAGCAGAACGACCGATAGACAACATTGCCTGACGGGCCCAATCAACCCGCCAATGACACAAAGATTCGGGAGTTTGTGGCCTGCATGATCGCTCGAGAAGGCTACTGCACGCCGACTGGTTATTGACCTTCGCTGTAAACCGCTGTCTAGGAGACACCTATACAGCCATAACATGCCTACCACTATTCGTACATTCACTAACATGTTCCGTGGCCATTGCCCAGCTTTCGTCCACTACAACGACCGTGGCGGCGGCGACGATAACGACGTCCACCACAGGTTTGAAACAGATTGCCGCCATTTTCAATAATATCACTACACCGCGTAATTTAAGCTAAATGAAGGGCAGCCAACGTTGGTAGGGAAACAGTTGCATTGAAGAAGTTGAACCACATCCTCAAGCGAATATTTTCTGGAACATCCACCAGCAGTTCTGGTAAGCTCCTGCTCAAAAATATCAGGTACGTTTCATTATCCATCTAGCCGTTCGGGAATTTCGTGTGGGTGTACAAGATAGTTGCTTATTGTTGCACCAACCCAAATATTGGCAATTATATGGAGAACAAGATCCTAGTGTGGATGCGGGCGGGCTATATGCGGGTCTTCGTTGGCGCACCATGAAAATCGTGCGTTTATTATTATTATTATTATTATTATTATTATTATTATTATTATTATTATTATTATTATTATTATTATTATTATTATTATTATTATTATTTATTAATATTGTTTAAATGTTACAATTGTGAGGTGTGAACGTGTACTCCTTGTCTTCTTCTAACTCCTAAATATTATTCCATGGAACCGACAATACAGCCGGCGTTTCCTCGGCACACAGCAAGCGACAGCAGTTGCCGTAGAAACTCGCCTTCGCGCCGATTCCCTGTGAGATCTGTAATCCGTTGGCCCAGCTCACTGATGAATCTCTTGGTTCCCTTGCTTACCGGGCCCATTGTTTCCATCGATATTGGCACTACGATATAACTTGTCTCCAGTTCTTGGTACTTGCGTTTTTTCCCATTATCTGCGCGCTCGGCAACCCATCCCGCTTCTAGTGAACTGTGGCGTATATACGAGGGAGCCACTGTACAGGAAACTGTAGCATCCCATACCAAGCATCTGCCGTTAGCCCATAGCGGGATTGTTACACCGTCTGGTCTTTTGTCGTCATGAAGTCCTAATCTGGGCTCGAGCGTGCTTGGTATACCAGCTTTGCGTAAGGCTCTTCTTATAATTGCATTGATTTCAGCGTGTCTAGAAACTCTACCATGGCTTTTGATGCAGCTAAGAGGGTGAAGTCCATCCTCAGTTACTGTGGTACCACATGCGCGGCAACTGTAGGGGTTGCAAACCGGGGCACCTATTCGAAGAGCTGTTACCATGCGGAATGAGGTGTTGTCCAGCATGGTACCCAGCTGCGGGGAAGGGAGACACTTTAGAAAGCCTCCACTAAATGTGTCCCGTGCTGCCAGAAAGACAGCTTTTTCCACTGGAGATTGGAGGTTGTCTAACAGCTCTCTAGCTGCAGCGCTGCATCTGTAGGAGTCCAATGTATGCTGTGTTGGACGTTCTTGCCAGGGGCCTGGTCCAATTGTTTGTCTAGCTATTAGCTCTGCAGCGTCTTTGGCTCTTGTGATTCCTTGGCGGATGTCTGGTTCGACCAACGTTTTTGCGAGTTTACCAAATTCCAATAGAGACGCGGCATAGCACATGGGAGCCAGCTCCGCCGCTGATCTAATACCAAGTCCTCCTTCGGCAATTGGAAGGGTTGCTCTTTTCCAAGTGTCATCATGCAGGTCGACGTTTAATACTTCACCTAAAATGCTTCTTGCGGTTTCGTCGTAAGCTTGAAGATCTTCGTGGCATTTAATAGCTGGTGAAGTGCGCAGAGTATAGTTAAGCTTCGGCGAGCCCAAGCTGTATCTCCAGATTATTATTATTATTATTATTATTATTATTATTATTATTATTATTATTATTATTATTATTATTATTATTATTATTATTATTATTATTATTATTTAAACGTTATAATTGTGAGGTGTGAATGTGTACTCCTTGGCTCCTCCTAGCTCTTTATTCTTATTCCATGGAAACGACAATACAACCGGCGTTTATTCAGCACACTGCAAGCGACAGCAGTTGCCGTAAAAACTCACCTTTGCGCCGATTGCCTCTGAGGGCTGTAATCCGTCTGCCCAGCTCACTGATGAATCTCTTGGTTGCCTTGCTTACCGGATTCATTGTTGTTGTTGTTGTTGTTGTTGTTGTTGTTGTTGTTGTTGTTGTTGTTGTTGTTGTTGTTGTTGTTGTTGTTGTTGTTGTTGTTGTTGTTGTTGTTGTTGTGTTGTTGTTGTTGTTGTTGTTGTTGTTGTTGTTGTTGTTGTTGTTGTTGTTGTTGTTGTTGTTGTTGTTGTTGTTGTTGTTGTTGTTGTTGTTGTTGTTGTTGTTGTTGCTGTTGCTGTTGTTGTTGTTGTTGTTGTTGTTGTTGTTGTTGTTGTTGTTGTTGTTGTTGTTGTTGTTGTTGTTGTTGTTGTCAGCATGTTCAGCGACCCACCCTGACCGGGTAGCACTGTGCATCAAGTATGACGGAGTCACTGTACATCATACTGTGGCACCCCATACCAGGCATTTGCCCTTAGACCATGGCGGAATGGTGACGCCGTCGGGTCTTTTGTCGTCTTCGAAGCCCAACCTGGTCTCTAGGGTGCTTGGTATGCCGGCTCTACGAAAAGCCTTCCTTAGGACTGCGTAAATTTACGCTTGTCTTAGAGTCCTACCAGGGCTCTTAGAGCAGCTTAAAGGGTACAGTTCGTCCTTATGCGGAAAGAGGTGTTTTCCAGCATGGTGCCCAGCTGCGGTGAAGGAAGCGCCCTTAGGAAGCCACCGCAAAGTGTATTTTTATGTTAATATTCTCTATTTCCCTGTTTTCAGTCCACAGGTAAGCCTCACACGTTGTCGTCCTGAATAAACCACATCGTGACTGTAAATTTTGTATCATTAAAGTTTCTTTCTCTAAGATGTGAATTAGTATATTTCTACAAAAATAACCCAACCCCAAAATCTGTTTTATGAAAAACCGAAATTTGCTATTGGGCAAAAAAGGGCGAACGCGGTATGCATTGACAAAACTTTCAAGCTTGTATTTGCTGCTCGAATCATTCCCACTCTACTTTCCATATGCTTTCAAAAAGCTGCTACTATTCGGTGTTATCGTTACTCCCAGATAAATGAATCTAGCTCACATTTGTACCGAAAATGCGACAGGGTGAGTTCCTTGCCCTCGGCATAATCCCCTTATGATTGTCGATACATACTGTACTGTTTTTAAGAATGATCCCTAAAGGTTTTAACAAACGATAAGGAATCCCTTCTATGGATAACTTCTCTTTATTTCTGATGATTAGTTTGTTGGCTTTAGATCCAAGGCGACCCTGCGATCTACATATACCGCGTACAACGATATTTTTTTTCGATAGCGTCTCTATCAAATAGCGCAGGGCCGTACGTCTTGACGTCGATATTCTAAAGCCATGTTGTCTCGTTAGTACTGCTTTTCTGGCTTTGATAGAGTACTCGAGTCTATTTATTATTATCCTCAATATTATCCTTTAGGGGCAGCTCTAAGGTGTTACTTTCACCCGAGCTTCCGGCACTGCCTCTATGTATTTCCCTATAAGTGCAACAATAAGGGCATCCTCTTTCTGTGCTCTAGGTATTTTCTCGGATTTCAGGCGTTTGTTAAACAGAACTTTACACTCCTAAATTATTCCCTGTTCCGCTCTTCCTCTGGGGGTTAACACCTTCGAACGTCTTAAGGGCAACAAAAAACACTCCTATTACTTATTGCATCTTACAACGATGAATGCTATTATTAAGTATATGCACGCGGAGCGAAGGGTGTAAAACGTATTTAGACGGGCGATAAGGTACAGTTTTTACAGTCTCTAAGTATCCGGCAAGCAAAGTCAATTACTGAAGTATTTTGTTATACAATATATATATATATATATATATATATATATATATATATATATATATATATGGCTTGACGGATATGTAACAAAAAGAATACGACAGGAACAATAACTACAATTCTGAGCGTCTCTCCTCGACACAAGAGTTGTCGAAGATGTTCTTCCAGTCGTAGCAAAAGCAATCTACGTTTATGTACCTTGCATATGTCTGTAAATTCTAGTAGTACGCCGTAGACGTAAACCAGCACGGATAGTGGACAGAAGGCCACCCATGGCCGAGCCTAGGCAGGACCGGCCAGAGATGGTCAGTAGCTAGAGCTAATACAGAAACAGGCGATAAAATGCACTCCGAGCCAGTACATGAGTCAGCCATTTCGGCCATCGACACCGGGCGTAGGCGACGTGCAATAAAACGCTGTAGCAACAACACCAGCTACAAACAACGTAATACACTGGCCATATATATATATATATATATATACATATATTGTGTATATATATATATATATATATATATATATATATATATATATATATATATATATGTATACATATATATATATATATACATATATATAAATCTAAAATTGATTTTCACTCCACATTCAGTAAGTACAAACATACATTACAATACAAACATTTGTAGGCATCCGTGCCAGTCATGCTAGTGACCTTGATACTGTGCACACAACCTATATATATATACCATGCATATAAATATGTGAAATATGCTACAGCTACGGGGGCGGTGAACACGGCGCCCGAGACTACGAAGCCGAAGCCCCCAAATGTTATGTATGTGGATATGTAAGCCGCTGTGCAAGATACACGGCATGTTCCAACTACCTCCGAATCCCGATGGAAAGGACTCGAGGAAGGCATGAGGCCGTTTATTAGCATACGCTAACAAAGGTAGCAGACTCGACCGCTCAGGAGACACACAACAAAAAGCAAATATCCGAATGAGTAGAAGAAGGCAAGCAACAAAATGCTGAACAGAAAACACACTAAGATAGGAGGTCCGCCGGAGCAAGACAAACCCAGAGAGATAGACCGAACATAGTGGGCAAGGAGCCTCTCTGTTCAAGACACGGATAGACAAACCTTCGATGAGCAACAAAAATGAAAGTCAATGCCAAAGCTAGAGCACAACATATTAGAGAAAATTGTAGCTAGACACAAAGCAAGCATCGCTGCTACTAGTAAACCAAATAAAGATAAAACAGGTACACCGGCAGAATGAAACGCGGATCTGTCAACGAGTGAAGACTATACTCGTAGTATATTAGTCTGAACTGCTAATAGGAGGAATTTAAAAGGTTTCCCACTGAACTCGGAAGTCATTACGCAAAACCAATGACGGATTGTGCACCCTACACAAAGGAAACTTTAACTCAGCGTACTTTCGTACTTCGCAGCAGAAAACTATACCTAGCGGGTATAGTTAAAGAGACCCGACAACAAGAGATTCACTTTAAAAAGCCCTACGGGGCTCAGCCATATAAAGATGTACTCTGTAAGGGGGGGGGGCAATACAATCGCAAGAATTCAGCCACACATTCACAGCCATTCATTCGTTTAGGCGGGATTATTTGTAGGTTCCCCCACTAGGGTTCCCCTAACTTAGAATTTTCCTAGAGCTCCGGTTAGCCTCCACCCATAAGTCCTGCCACATATGTAGTCGACGAACTCCTCAAGGCTTCTTCTTCAGTCTCGTGGTGACCGTCGTAGGGAGCGGACGTCTACTCTTTTGGCGGACCTCGGCGGTTTTACAGTGTGTTTAGTGCTTTCTGCTGGTGTTTGCTTTGCTCGCTGTGTCGTGTCGTGCCGCCCACGATGCCTATTTTTCCTGCCGTCCACCGTCAGAGGGTCGTCCTGCAGTGGTTCCGTATCGAGCACCATGCGACACTGGGAATCGTCTCCATCCTGCGCACAGGACAGGAGGCCTTAACTCTTACCTGGTTGGGCGGCGGCGGACGGTCGCTACGTGTGTATCACGTGCTATACGTTGATTGCACGCGCGCTGCACGTCGACTGCATGCAGGTGTCTGACTCCCCTTCATTAATGGGGGTCCTACGGGAATGCTGTTCGTCTCAGATTGGAGCTTCCAGTTTTCTTCAAGTCATAAGAGCAAAAAACGGCGTATCGACTCTCAAGCTTTCACCGTAAAATTTGCCAAATTACCGCGCATGTTATGTAATTCCCACTGCAGAGTTATGCCATGTCCAGATATCTGGACTTTTTGGAATTGTGTGGACCATGGCCGCCCTAGGAGACGCCGGTCTTTTGTACGGAGCTGAAGAGCAACCATCGTCCATAAGGGCGACGCTATGAACGACGATTCTCATGACCAGACACCAGGCATGGACAACTTGTGTAATTTTCTGTTGCTCAGCCTCCCCGACTTAGCTAGAGAACCATCAGCAATGCATAGCATTCGTTAATCAGCTGCTTGTTGCGGCTAGCCTGGACAACATCAATATCAGGAAGGCAGAACTCTAATTCTACATCAAACCGAACAATTAAAAAAAAAACATGTAGAGAATTAAAGAAGACACACGACACCATATTTTAAATCAACGTCCAGAATTGCAGGTGTACATCAAAATTAGAGACGGAAAAAGAACCAGACCACAAATATGAACGAATTAGAAACAATGACAACATCAACACTAATTAACAGGTACGTCGGCGGCCAAACAAGTAACATAATATAAATGTGCTTATATATGTTAATCTATTCACTCCTAGAACACTTGTTTGACTATTTAATTTATTTTTTAAACACTAACTTCAGGGGCATAGTCGTGCGCATGTATATAATATGGAAGTTAATTTTTTTTATGATGCTGCAATAAAGTGTGTCAATCCTAACTATTAGGGTTTGCCAAGTGTTGATCATTTGTCCTGTCTATCAAATGTTGTCCACATCTTTTGTTCATATCTAACAATTATATAAAAAGAAGGCTAGTAGAATATAAAGGGTAGATTTATTAAATATTAGCAGTTTATCAGCCAGCTCCTGGCTACGCTCTCTCAGACGCCAAGCTACGATGCTTTGCTCCTTGTGGAAACGTGGGTTTGCCAGAACAGATATATGGCGTTAGCGTCTACTCCAGAAACTACCCGCCAAAAAGTAAAAACAGAGCAAACGGTGTTGCAATATTTGTTAAGAGTAAGTATGAAGGTACACAACTACATGTAGGTATGGCAAATGCGAACGTAAGTGTAATATTACTATACAAACCACTAAACTATACAACTTATAGGTATTTACCGATCACCAAACAACACATATTCCACATCAAAACCCTTAATTTATGAGCTGTAGAATATAGGCAAAGTCAATGACTTACCGAACAAACTGACGTATGACCGAGGAAAGCCATGGTCGTGGGTTCAAAAAAACTCAAGTATGACCGAGCAAGGTGGTTTATGGCAAAGCCATTGCCCTGCATTCGAAAGGCCGTGACAAACAAGGTGAATATGGGAGTTGATTATAACAAGAAGACCGGGAAAAAACACATTCTAAGCATCGAAATTCGTTGGCGACAGAAAATATTGAGTGACTATAAACAAATACATAAGAATATCTGGCGTACTCACACAGTTGACCCAACTAAATCAGAAACCCGTGCAAACTTAACAACCCTGAAGGGAAAGTGCATTTTGGTTGGATCGACACAATATAACAAAAACCTTCTAGCATATAAATATCGAAAAGCCTTTGGTCACTTCCACCGGTAGAAAAAGGAAAAATAAAAGAGACAATTACACGAATTAGCAATGACAAATCGCCTGAAGAAAACAAATTGGCAAGTAATAGAATTAAGCTAAACAATGACATTTTCACGGGTATTACCTAGAGGCTGGAAAATTCAATATTCACACGCTGTCGCTTAACAACCACCGTGCATTATGCGTTTGCCATACGTCCCATACAAAATCTCTCTCTAGGGAGTCTGTTGGAATATTTTTCCCCTTCGTGTCTCCTGCATGAGCCTTTTTGTCCCTGAGTTTTGCAATTGCCGTGGTTCTTGCTTGTTCTAGTACCTGGCACTTTGGAAGAGTGTGAGTCGAGCCATTTTATCCGCCTGTTTACAGTGAACGCAGGTCATTAAAGGTGCTCCCCCTATTCAATAGGGTAAGCTTTGAAGGTGCTCATGCATGTGAGGATCTGCGTGAGGTCGTCGTTTTTTGGGGCAAATATTAGTCCGTCCTCGTAGTACAAATTGAAACACAGAAAAAATCACCGATAGCGTACCGGTCGCATTATCTGGCCATCCTCATCGACGTCATCCACGCGTTAACTCTTGTGGGACGCCATAAACCAATCACTTGTAAACAAACTTCGATTGAACTAGTACCTGGGCGTGATCCTGGGTAGAACTCTCATAGGAACACCTTTTTAGCATTAGTACTAAAGAGCATTATGTTATACGCCGCACACTTATGAGAGCGCACAACTACCAGGGCGACAACACGCCGCCCTCGCAACCAGACCCAAAGGACTATGGCGCACGACAAAGCATAAGTCGCACGGCTTCCACAGCAGCCATACAGTTCCTGTCCAGACAAATGCCATGGGACCTAAGAGTTAATGAAAAGGCAGAACAGACACTATAAGCAAATAGAGCGACCGATAGGAATCAATCCAGCCGGGTCATCTGCCTGGGTACTGGAGCAAGTCAATACTCCCTGATCTCGGAAAATGGTACAGCCTCAAACATGGCTCGCTTACCTACATACTCGCACAACTGCTAATAGGCCACAATAGTTGCCTACAGGAAAGTATTCACCGCATTGGTAAAACTGACTTTCCCGTATGCCGCATGTGCAACCCAAGGGAGGCTGGCGATAAGAGGCACTGCTATGAACGCTGAGCCTTTTTCGACACTGAGCGAGAGCTACTATTCCGGATTCTACGACTGGGGAACCCCTTGACATGCCAAGCCTTTGTTAAGGATTAGTGAATCCTGGATTATGGTAAAAAAACAGCATCATAAAATATCTCCCTGAATTAAAAATAACTGCTACGTAAAGTCGAAAAGCCCGAGAAGAACTTAATTAGAGAAGGCTAATTGAAGTGCTCTTGGGTAGACAGTATTGCGGCCACCTTTCGACAAGAAGCAAAGAGGACAACTTGGTTTTGCTAGTCTTGTAAGTCCTATACTACCTTGGCATTACGACGCCCGGCGCACATTGCACATTGTACCAGTAAACCTCTGTAAAAATTTACAAAATATATATATATATATATATATATATATATATATCACGTTGGCCGTGCAGACTTCTACGACACGCCCTTGCCGCATTTAAAGCACCGACGTTGAGCTAGTCGCGGTACAGTTCCTGCCTACGGTCAAAATTGACACATGTGGAACGTAGGGGCACCAAGATAATTTCATTTTGCTACTTCTGGTGTCCTGTCTTTAGTGATTTTTGAAAAATGTATATAAACTTATTAACTTAGGAAACTTTCTTCTTTATTTATTGTATGATTTTGCCAGTGGCATCGGCATCACTCGTGCTCAATAAGGCAGGTTTTATTTCCACCGACGTGAGGGATCATTTGTGCATAGACTGCCTGTGCTGGCAATGGGCTGCGTTCAGCCTCTCAATTGTCCGGATATTTTGATTCTGTAGGCAGCCTTCCCTTTTTAAGCTGTGGAAAGACATCTTGGAGAATTGGGGCAAGAGTTGGTCGATAAGGCGATCGTCTTTGTCGAGCCTTTGTGGTATCAATAAAGCTTTTATGGGAGCATTGGCTTCTAGGATACTTGCCCTACTGAAGTTTTTGGCAATACAAACGCGAATTGGCCATTATCTTTGCATCTGGCGTGTGTACTCCTCTCGGTTAGCTTTTCTTTGAGGGGGAGATCCTACAGCTATAAATGTTTCCGGTGGTGGGAGAGGAAAGTGCTTAGGAAGTAGGACAATGAGGTTCGACAGCTTTCAAACGCAAAACTCGATTCGAGTCCGCGCTCGAACATTCGCGTCACTTAGCTACAAAGTGCGAGTAATACACGTACGTGCTTTTTGTTCGAAATGTCTTAGAAGTGACAGTGCAGTTACTATATAGTATTACTAAATGTACAATTGCAAGAGACCAGGTTGTTTTTAAACTTTTTCTTTTAACTTAATGGGGGTTTGGATGGTAATGCACCATCCCTTTTTATTGAGACATCAGTGCTCTCCGTTTTTTTTTCGATCATGGTCGATTTTTAATCCACTCCGGCATCCACTTTGTTTAAATTGGAAACCATGAAAACCAATTTAGGAGTGGCCGGTCTGGGTCTCGAGCCCAGGCCTCCCGAATGCAAGGCAAAGGCTTTTGCCACTAAGCCATCTTGTTCGGTTGTTCTATTGAAAAGCTAAATATACCTCAAAAGGACCCCTGACCCCTTCTATGTGGCTAGAGAGGCGACGCTCAGCGCCAGCACAGTCAGTGATACCATGAGACAGAAAAAAACAGGGGGTTTATTTGTGGCCTTTAGGAGAGGTACGACTGCCCGTATGGAGAACTATCCTTCTAGGTGACGCAGGTTTTTTCGGTGTACGGTCAATTTCAAGCCTACATGCTTAGAATAGACAAGGCCACAACCCACACGTGTGCACTTTGCGACACCGGGCGACCGACGACGTCAACCCACACGTTGCGGCTCTGCGCTACACTAGCCCATGTACAGTCGCCGTCTCCGGCCGCTTTTTGGGGTGTCATCTCGGGAGCCTTTATTCAGCACATGCTGTCCTCGCACGGAGGGTATGGAATGAGGGAAAGCGCAACTAACTTTTATAATAGCGTTGAATTTGACCTTGAAAGCGTTGCACATTGCAGCCGACTCCCTATATATATATATAGCCCGACGCCGCATCCCATATATATATATACGTGGTTGCTGGTTTGGCGCGAAGATGTGCGGACGTGTGTCTACGGAGTTTCATAGGATCACGCTTAACCGTGTAGGTGCAGGAAGGTAAACTAAGAGAGTGACATACGAGAGTAATCCGTTAAACTCAGTGATCCTCCAAGAGGCAGGAAGCCAGGCCACTGTAGAGTAGTATAAACGCAAAAAGGAAACCACGCGCTGATCGGTCGCAAGGCTCCGAGCGGTTCGTTGCGCATTCGAATTCTAACGGCTGTTTAACTAAACGGAGTATCTACCGTGGCATCCAGATAAATAGCACATTACCGTACCATGCAGTGTAAATAAATAGAGAGCAGTGCGTACCTGCGTAGGGGTGTGTAGATAGTGTATTATCAAGAGCATTGTTGTAACATGTATTGTATTACAGCCTATATATATATATATATATATATATATATATATATTAGCGATATCAACATTCAGAGATATGATACAGGTAAATACGGTAAAGTAAGTAAGACACAAGTAAATTGAGATGCACTTCTCTAGGGGCCCGGACAGCGCCCCTCAGCCTCAGATTCCCCTCCCAATACACCCAGACGAGCTGACAAAAACCAGGGCAGTCCTGCTGAACAACATGGGCTCCCATGCGCGGATTGTCCATTACAACAAGTCCCGGGAGGCTCCCAGTCCTTCGGCCATAGGCGCAAAGGCGAAGACGGGCCGTTTCAGAGAAGGGGGACAACAGAGCATGTCTGCCACAGCAACTCGGACTCAACGAAAGCAATCGGCCGCAATGGCGATCCGAGCCCAAGAAGCCCTACAGTAGATGGAGCTTAAGGAAAACCTGTCACTACACAGATGGACATTAAGGCTGCAATCACGCGCCTCGACAAATAAACCTCTAGGAAAAAACGGGAAGACTGGCGCATCCCGGTCATTGAAGTAACAGGCCCAGAGGTTTGCTCACAGGGGTTTCTGCAGAGACTTGACAATGGAATACGAGGTAATCATTAAAGAAAGGCTCAGGCCATGTGCGGAAGAACATCGACTCTATTAGACCTCTCAATTTGAATTTCGGAAAAACCTATCAGTGCTCACTGCTACTCACAGAGAACTAGAGTCTCTGTCGAGATAATAGTCCATAGTACTGCTCTATAAAGATCTGGGCTATCCGAGAGTGAAGCTTAAGGGGGGGAGGTGCGTTTAGTGGGTCTTAACGGAGTAGCATCCAACCGTTGGGGTCGAGTCCCACACTGCTTGAGAGAGAGACTCGTAGCAATAGTGCGTAACGACATTTTACACCTCGTCTACCAAAAAAATGTGCGAGTATTACTCCGCGCTTGCTATTCTGTTAGTTTGAAGCAGTTAAACGACGTTTAAATTTGCCGAAGAGGCGGCAGATTGCCACTATCACTCATTATCAAGGAGCACTCACAAAACATGTGCGTGCGCTGTAATATATACTGACTGAATGAACGATAGTTTATCATCTAGTAAAAATCTAAAAGAAACATATATATATATATATACTGACTGTCATATACATTATATATATATATATATATATATATATATATATATACAGGGTGTGACGCATTTTTTTGATAATTAATATAAACAATTGTAGAGCTCGCTAAAGCAAACATTTTTCCAATGGAACATTGTCTCTGAGAAGTCTTTTTTCGGAGTGAGGGTGAAATTACTAAAATTTGTGACACATATCTGATTATCCAGGAGAACAATTAAATACAACTCAAAAGCCTTATCGAGCGACCACTAAATATTATATACTTCGACCAGATCCCTGAACATTATTATTATTATTACGTTACAATTGTGAGCTGTGAACGTGTACTCCTTCTCTCCTCCTAGCTCCTTATTATTATTCCATGGAGCCGACAATACAACCGGCGTTTATTCGGCACAATGCAAGCGACAGCAGTTGCCGTAAAAACTCACCTTTGCGCCGATTGCCTGTGAGGGCTGTAATCCGTCTGCCCGGCTCACTGATGAATCTCTTGGTTGCCTTGCTTACCGGGCTCATTGTTTCCATAGCTATTGGGACTACGATATAATCTTTCTCCAGTTCTGCACGCTAATTATTATTATTATTATTATTATTATTATTATTATTATTATTATTATTATTATTATTTTTAAACATAGGTAGAAGGCTTAGATAACACGGCGCTAAGAATTTAAAAAAGAAATGATGTTTCAGTGCTGCGTACACGGGCTTTCAGTCTTACGAACTATACGACTACAATGTTGTAATACACATAAAACATTGTAAATAAAACGCACTTAAAAATATTAGATTGCCAAAGATTACTCAACTCAAATATTTGTAAATGGGCTTTTCGTTTCATTTTCCTTTCACAAATTAGTTGCATTTTCCCCAGTGCAGTGCGAATGCAATACAACAACAGCTGCTCCTACACGAAGCAGCAGTAACAACAGGACCAGCAACCTACAGCAACAATTACACAACGGGAGCGACAACACGAATTCACAACAAGAACAGCAACAACAACAAAAATATAAATATTTATTTATGTATATATTAATACCAATAACAGTTTGACGAACAACGACAATAAAGAAAAATGCGATGTATTGCGTATTTGTTTTCGAGCTGCATAAACGAAGCGGGCGTTGCTAGCTTGGCTCAGTTGATATTTTACTGAAGACACATCGTGCATGCTGTGGGCCGTAAACCGCCAGTCAACTCTTAGACTTTCAACCATTTATCAGTCCCTTATGGAGCGTCAACGTGACGTGGTCCCCTCTTTTTCCCTCCTTCCTTCCTTCTTTCCCTTCTTCCTCTCTCTTGCTGTCTTTTCTTCGGCCCTGTTCGCTTTCTCGCATACTCCCGCAAACCTTGGTCTGTGTAAAAAATGTGTGCGCTTTTGCAGCGTCAACATCTTGAATTTGTCTTGGCAACCATTTCTCTTCCGTCCGTGACCCATCGCTCATCGTTTGGACGGAGCTCCGCCAACGCAATCCATTCATCCGTTGGCCCGTCTATCCATCTTTGTCAATTACATCATGACTCGACCTGGGAGATCATAGTGACGCTCAATTGTTTTCAAGAACTTTGCTTATTATGATATCGGACATCTTATTCAGCCGCTATATATATATATATATATATATATATATATATATATATACAGTATTTTAACACATAAATAGACTGACATAACAATTGACTGTGTGCAGCAACGATATATGTCACTCTGCATGTTAGTGATATTCTTTCTATGTCCTCACAGTGAGCAATGTGCTGCCGTTGTATGATATACGTTCGTCGCTTAAAAATTGGTTTGCTTCATCCAAATGTAATGTCACTTGTTCTATGTCGAAAACATGATCTCATATTGGGGTACAAACTTCTCAAGGCACATTGATGAATTAATTAGGAAAGAACTACCATTTTTTTAGAGTATCTAAGACAATCATAAACGCTCAACGGATGCTGCCATAAGTATCTTCAACTTGAAGATCGCACCCACCGCTTCTTATGGCATCCAGGTAATATAGCCTTACCTATCGAAGTTAAACCTTAGGACGCTGGATTAGATCAAGGCCACTTTTCTGAGAAACGCAAGACTCCACCACACTAGCCTCAACAAGTTAGTTTATGTGCTGATGTCGTCTCTTCTGCTTGCTGTACTAAAAACGGTAGCTTTCAACGGGCAGTTGAACGGCTATATGAGATAATACGATTAGCAGACATTGGCCCGCTCTGTTATGAAAGCCAGGCAATGACGTGTGGTTCATGGAAGCCCTGCAATTATAAGAATAGCTACCTGACCTCACGATTTGCTGTACATACAGTAGCTTCTACATGACGATCTGACTTCGAGAAAAGTTCCACGGAATCTCGTCAGTGTGTTTCTACAAACTCTGCAAGCGATATTGCGATATGTATCACCTCCAACATTGTCATAGTGCAGTTTCGGTGACTCGGTGACGAGCTGGGTTTTAAACCGGGATGTATGTACATATATGTGAATGAGTGTTTGCCTTTACGCACTATATGTAAACTAACCGTCGGTTAATGAAGCTAAATAACAAATGTAGTGATGGTATCCATGTCATGCTGTATTGCATACTATTTGGCAGTTGCTTTTTGAGGCGCGTCTCCATTTGTCGGAGCAGAAAGCGGATCATGGGTTACCTATTGCACGTTGCATGCTTCCTGCCTCCCTAAACTCGAGCCCCGTGGCGTGGTGCATTCGCGTGCGCTTCGTGACCAGATGATACACATAGGTGCACGGGTTTTACCTCCATCGTTGTACACTTGTATTTATGGGTTCTGTTTTACGAAGCAATCCCGTGAAAGCAGTCCCGTGGGCGTTAGATGTTGGGTGAGGGTCAGCCCGAAAGAGTTGTCTGCCTGCCTAAACTATTTATATTCTTCCATTCAACGATAGCTTATCTAGTATCATGCCTCCTATCAAGGCTCGTTCCCTAGGTCTATAGCGAAGGTTCGTTATATAGATAAATAGCGAACGCCGCTGAGGCGCTTTTCGAGAGATCTAACCCTCTCAATATAAACCAATTTCAGGCGATCTAAACTCTAAATCTCCAAGGGTTAATTCTGGCGCAAATAATCGTAGACAATATCTCACTATCGGGAGTAAAAAATAAACAAAGTCACAATTGATAGCTTTGATCCTAAACTGTCAATTGTGATATTTACTTCAATGTCATCTTGAAGTCCAGTTAGTCCAACATCCTCCAGTTAAAAAACGTAGCTGTTACTTCTGCCCAACTTTCTTATATGTGGTGACTAAATGATAGTCGCTGCGTTACAACCACAACGAAATTTGAAAAGGTGGTTTTCCTGCGTTGATTTTTGGCCCATTTTCTGCGCACCACGTTGTTGTTTGGTCCAGATAGAATTGCAGATGAACGTCTGACTTGACGGTATTACTAAATCGTCTGCGTGAAAGCATGGGGCGCATTTTCATCACAGATCACATTAGCTAGACCAAGGACATATAGAATAAATATGTATGGGTTTGCGGAGTCCTCCTTGAGAACTGTATTCTGTCTGACGGTTGTCTCGACATAAAGACTACCGTTCCATATACAATTATATGTAGGACATTCTTACTTTTAACCCCGTTATAAGAACGAGATTTAATTTTAAATATAACAGATATAACTTGCATATAATCGTAAAGTGTCTTCTTGACTTAGTAACTTAGTTCTCAGTATCTCCAAATGGCGAATTTGTGGTATGCAATCAAAAGCTGTTTGACAAGTCAATGAAGATGGCATATGTCACTTTTTTATTTGCCTACCATTTGCTAATAATGCATTCGTTGTAAGTGTAAAGACCAGGTAGAAATCCGTGCGTGTTTTTTCTTATGTCTTTTCGTATAACTGCTTTTCAATTAGTGTTTTATGTTGAACGCTCGTTAGAGATATGCGCTATAGATATAATTAGTTACAGATAAATCCCCATTTTATCAAAATATGAAAGATATAATCTTTCGCAAGATAGTTTTGGTGTGTGCTAATCGTCGTCATTTTTCTTATTTGTTCGTTTAACTGTTTTACAATAAATGATGTGAGTGTATTGCATTAAATGCTTGTAAGGGATATGCGCTACCAGCGCTCGAAAAGTCGTTGTCGTTTGTCCTGATTTCTGTCCTGTCATTTCTATCAAAATATTAAAAATATCACTATTGGCAGGATATTTTTAGTGTATTCTTATGTGCGCTAATGGTCCAAGCAACTTCGTTCCATGGCTGTTCGGTGTGCGTATTGTATGTTTTGTATTGCAAAAAGCACTCTCAAATCACGGTTTATGCTTCTATCTTTTTGGCTCTCTCCTTGGCTTTTTTCTGCAACTAGATGAGTACACCAGCTGATTGACATCTCTAAAGGTGTTAAAAACCACTATTATTAGCTTCTCTGTTCTGCACGAGTTCTATGACTTTTAAATGTCTTGCTATGGCATTCATAAGTTGTGTAAGTTCTAAAGTTCGGACTTTTATACATATTCCCAATTTTGGGCGTCCCTATCCCGCCGATTTTACCGCTGTGCCGTGCTAAGGATATGTCGTAGTCTCTAAAGTCATATTCTTCATCTGCTGTGCAGAATGCGTTCCGTGGCTTCACGCTCCAACGCGGATATTTAGCATAGCCTAAGACTTAAATTGTGGCATCTGTCCGTCTATAATTAGACTGCGGGTCATTGCAACAAAAATTAATGCATACGGTTACAAATATATCTGTCCTTTGACAAGACTCATGATTGCTTTGCATAAAAATTGAAAATGTTTTAGGCCACCGCCTAGCTTTTCTACAATAGCGTTATTTTACCGCAGGGTGTGGACGATAAAACAGTGGAACGGACAACATAAAATCCAAACATATATTTGACCAGGTTAATTTATCAGAGCATGTGGGAGGAGGACGAAAATAAAAAAAATATCTAGCGTACATTTTAAAGTTGTTACTCTATCATGCATATTCTCCACCAGCAGTGTCTTGTAGGTTGCTCTATATCGGCTATAGAGTGCCCTGTGGTCAGCAATTATCTTGGAGTCGGAATGTGCAGCCCGTGATCGGCACAGGAGCCCCAAGACTTCCCGACGTTTTAGGTAGCATACCTATGTAAACCAGGGCCACGCCCATCTTTGTCTGCGTTTATAACTTAACTATAGCCGCCTTGGGAAACCCGGCCCCGAGACGAGGTCGCATCCCTAGGAGAGTATCAAACGAACCGAACTGGCGACTGCTGAGGACAGAGCTTTTAACAGTCTACTTCAGCAGCCATCACTGACGGTCCAGCACGGCAATGCAGCAGCAATAATGGGCACAATGAAGGGCTACCTCAACCACAAGCTCGACTGAAGCGGTCCTTACAATCCCTTATGTAGTGAATGAAGCATATATCCCCGTAACCTTGCAATTGAATAAATAAAACTTTATATGTAGTAAAATAGAGATAAACAATTGGAAACTAAGGGGGTAGTTTAATTGTCATTCAAGAAGAGTTTTATTGTCAAAATTATAAACAATATTTCGTTTAGAAGGTAAACTGTTTAAAAGAATTAAAGTATTATCTATATATATATATATATATATATATATATATATATATATATATTGCATTGGTCAGCAGCCCACTTATCGCAATAGATTAATAACCATTTCCGGTGAATGTGTTAAGTCCTAGCGATTACAATTCCAATTCGCTTATGCTAGGTGTTGACCAACTTAGCAGAATACCGGCGTTTTTCCGTTCTATGTCGAGGTTCCAGGCGTTGCCCGAGGAAGACAGATATCATGTTGTCGCCAGAAACAAAGTTTAGAAAGAAACAAGGCTTTGTTGTGAGAGACCGACAGTACTTCCAATGCCTCAATTGCAGCCGGATAAATTTCATAAAATTGCTTACTCCATAGATAACTTTATTTTCTAAATTTGAAAAGTTCATTTCCGCGAGGCGACTAAAGTGTCGGTGACAACTACATCCCAAACGAATCCTTGTTCTCGAATAAAGGGAGTAATACTAGCTGGTTGTTTGCAGTCTTCAGTAAAGAAGCCCGACGGTTCCAACACATTATATTTTGTTTTTGTGTTTTGGATTTTGCCTTTGAGCAGATATCGTCTCAATGGATTTAAGAGCTCTCTGCTCAGTTTCTTGTTGATCGTGGCGTGGTTCGAGCATCGATCCACGTTATTGGTTCATGAAATGCCGTGTTGACCTGGGTCCGCATGGGGTTTTCAGCACTTTGCGGGATAGCCCTGGACGATATTAGCGTTAAAAGGCTTCCAGGTTGCCCGTGGTGGTGATCCTGTAGTGTTTCCCTGTTGCCACCACTGCAGGTGGATACCGGTCGAGGTGTGCAATATTCGAACCGGTTGCCGCGGGCAGGCCTTAAGCATAATTTTGCCCTTTCCACCAGGCAAGGTCATGAGGTCGAACCAGTTGCAAATTCTGACATATAGAGCCGGGTTTTGTTTAAATATCGGGCAGGTGGCCTGAAGTAGCACACGTCTTGCAAACCTGGAGCAACGGACAGGAGTCGGTAAAGTATAAGGGATACACTATATTATCGGTAAATTACGTTAAAACTCCTTCGTGCGACGATTCCCTTCGGAATACCGCTTTAAACGTTTATAATAATTTCTATATAAATAACATAAACAAATTAACCGGGTTTATTTCCATTTGTGGCTCATCGGTGACAGGATTTATGTCCTCATAAGGGGTAGGATCTATTCGATACTATGATGCTCGTGTAGGTACGTGCTCACGTAAACGACTTTCATAATCTACTAGTAATAGTCGTTGTCACAAGCACTAATCAGCAGCAATAGCTTAAACAACCAAGCAAACAATAAAACAAGTGATTATTTGTAGTAACAGGTGTAGTATCATAGTAGTGGTAGTATGATTTCTGTCTTCCGCAGATAAATGGCCATTCTGAGGCGGTTCGCCGGCTGCTCAAGTGGATCGGACTTCAAAGTGCTGTGGAAACGCGGTGGAACGAGAATACGGTCTATTTCTGGTTCATTCATGTGTTCTTTGGTGCTCTTAGAGAGTTTTGTTGAATGGCGAACGAATAAGCCCGCAGGTTTTTGCTTCCGTGTTTTTTACTCTCTGTTTCGCTTCCTTCTCCTTCGAGCGAAGCGTTCTCGGCAAACGGCCGGGTTGCAAATGGATGATGTCCGTCTCAAGCCAAAGGAGGAAATACCCGTAGCGGTCTACAGAGAGCGGTTCGTTCATTTAAAGCCAGTCGTTGGTGAAGGGACCATCACCGTTGGCTCTCGGTGTCCAACCAGCTTTACGAAGTAGCCCGCCATACCCCTGTTCCCGCTAGCTGGCCCACGTGCAAAGGGGTAGAAGTCCACCGCCGTGGAGAACCCACCTGCGGCAGCAACACTTCCGCAGTAATATAACGACCAGCTTATAGGGCAAGCGTTAGATCTGGTAACGTGAATGTACAGCTCGATCTGGTGGACAGCGAGCGGTACGTTGAATCCATTTAGCAAGACGGTGATGTGCAGCTTAGATGACACCGCTCGCACTATCGACACCTCGGCGCTGTGTTAACGGCGCGCTTTGGTAAGAAGATGCTCTGCACGCTCCGTTTCGATACGGCGTCACGCCTACTTCCTTCCGAATTGCAGGCCGTCTCCATTGATAGTATGAAGAGCTCACTGAAGACCGGCCTTAGCATTAGAGCTGAGTCTAGAGTTACGTTATTCTCGTTGCTACTTTTTGAAAGTTTATGTATTTTTGTCATTTATGTACGTACACATAAATTAGTAAAATACACGTGATAAATGAGAACATCAACATCGCATATATATTCGGCCAATCTATCGGGCAAGTGCCGGAGGTAGCACGCTTTTTTCTATCTAATAGCGTTCTGGTCGCCGCAGTGTCGTATTGAGAAAAATCATTCTTCCGGGCAATCAACTTTGAGTTAGCCGTCCCCTCCTTCGTAACGTTTGTTGTCTTCTACGGCCGGCTAGCATGTGCGTTATGCAGTTGGTTAAAATGGATTAAAGAGCTAGAGTTGGGCCTCGTCTCTTAGACTTGCTCGCACTAGAGAAGAAAGGAGGCGGCTCATTCAGACCTATCGCTTGTTTGTCAATAATACGTAGAATTTTAGCAAAATTGGCAATGTAGGACTCTAGAGATGTTATTAACCTAGCTACTGAGCCCCACCAGTTGGGTGGGTCGGGGTAGCGCTACTAGGACATTAATAGACCCTTGATCGTACTATTCAAACACTTTGAAAACGCGTTCAATGACATCATCAAATGGAATCATTTGTTAAGAATGGCTGGAGATGATACCTCTGCCATTAAACACCAAGTCAAATTAGCGCATCATGATCCATTGCAGTTGATTACCCTCAGCACTACTTACCTCTGCTCTATGTGGTCGGGGGTAACATCAGCCTAGTCTGCAATACTTTAGAGATGATATTCTAATTTTATAATAGCAGATAATTTCAAGTTTCGTTACAAGCGGTTTGGAGCTGAGTCCACTTAAGTGTGAAGCTTATATCGTCGGTTTAGGTACATCTGATATCTCCGCTATCCGAAATCGACTCTCGGGTTGCCGCGTAACAAGCGACAACCTCTTTTCTTTACATAGGAGGTTGGAAAACGCGAACTATTGGTGCTGGCAACCAACAGCGTCTAGTGTGGGACTTCCACTAACTAAAACAGGCGACGGCCTGGATTTATTTGGAGTGTTTCTGTGCGCTTGCCCCCTTGGTTCGACAATCGAGCGATGAACAGAAAAACTCGAGCCTTTCCTAGCTAGGTGTTTACCGGGGCTGGTACCTTCTACGTTCATGCTTCTCCGAGTTGAAGCTAAACTACTTATTCATGTAGATCAACTACTTAGCCTTTTCGGCTCACTTAGAGGAATTTAGCTTAAATCTCCTAAGTTCCACGCTAGTTACCCTTGAATAAGACATAGCACCTGTGTGTTTTCGAGCCTCCCGGCCTAGTCAGAGTCAAGAGGAAGAGGTTTAATGGTTCGACGCTAGCCCCCTCCGAACGGGGTTAAATACTACTGTAAAATGCGACGTTCAATAGTTGGTACGGGAGCCCTAGCAAAAACAGCGATGTGCGTAATGTTTATATATATATGAGAAAAGTGTATACATGTAACTGCTACAATCATATATAGGCAACAAATATTTTTTTCGAACTTCTTAAAAATGAACCTGTAAAAACCACCATATTGATATGTATGACCAACGTCTGTTTTAGGTTTTACCGGAAAAGACAACAAACATCACTAGTAGAAAAATTTTACGCATTAATAAATGAGTGCGCTCTAGCAGAAGAGGAAATCCCGTGACATACGACGGTGTCTTGCGCCTGAACGACCTGCCGGATAAGGTGAAGATAATCGCCAACTCGGATAACCTTGCACTTGTGATCACGGCTCGCACGTGAACTATCCTAGAAGCCAGGGCGAACGTAGCCATTCATCGGATAAACAGATGAATGACTAAACATCTGAAGTTGGTACTACAAAAACCGAGGCCTCGTACCTAACTGATCGCAGGTGGATTGGGCCTATATCCCTGGAGGTCAACGTGCACGTCCTCAAGCCGTCCCGCCACACCAAGTAGCTAGGGCTAACCCTGGGCACAGGACTAGCTGGCCTACCGCTTATCAGGCGGGTTACGCAAAAGGTGGCAAGAGTATCGCCGATATAATGGAGAAAAGTGTGATGTTAAACGCAGGGGAGAGAGTACATGAATCAATCTAAATTGAGCGCATTGCCTACTAAAAATTACCCTCCCCAAACCCCCTACTGGTCCGGAATTGTGAACCATCACTTCAAGACCAGGAAAGGGAAGCCTCATGCTCCAACTACCTCCTTAGTCTGTAGGTGCGTCCTGAGCAGGTAAGTCCTGCTGAGTTATATCAGGGGAGCTCCAAGCGACGAATCACGCCCGGCGACTATTCTCCAGCCGGATCTTTTCGCATACGAGTCCATCAAGGTTTTTTAGGCCAGCATTCTAGTTAGTCGTCAAATCGACGACGTGCGCGACGATAATCTGCGAGGTAGAGGCCCGTAGTGTTAACGGTGCTATTCCGGTACGCAGACAACGCCGCGCACGCCTCAATGGTATGCGCGGCATTATCGGGCACCCCGGCATCGCACAGAACGCTTATGTCGGTCATTGCTTTCCCGATCTTCATCAGGTACGCCTGCAAATGGTCCTGTCCGCTCAGCGCCTAGGAAGTGTGGTGAGCCATTGGACCCTGTGCCGTATACCGCTTGCGCAAGTCCGTGATGACGGAGCGTGTCCACGTGCCTCTCGTGTCTCCGGCAGGTGGGTCAACGGGCCAACGTGGTCCGTAAACGTGAGAGGCAGGCGTGTTGGATTCTAAACAACGCCTACTCGCTACTGTTGCAGAAGATGTCGCGCTCTATGCCGCACCAGTGTATGCGAACAGAGCTCTCAGAGCCTGGGCCCGACAGACCCTGCGCCTCTCCCAATGGGGTGTGGCAATACAGGTTAGCCAGGCGTACCAGATGGTATCCACGGACGTCTTGCTTGTTCTCGCATGCCTCCTTCTTAGGGGCATGCTGGCAAAAGAGAGGAGTAGGCGGAGATTGAATGAGGAGATATCGTTGACTGAGGCTCGAGTGCCCACGCACGCCGCTTCAGCGGAAACCTGGACCAACCCACCTGCCGGAGACACGAGAGGCACGTGGACACGCTCCGTCATCACGGACTTGCGCAAGCGGTATACGGCACAGGGTCCAATGGCTCACCACACTTCCTAGGCGCTGAGCGGACAGGACCATTTGCAGGCGTACCTGATGAAGATCGGGAAAGCAATGACCGACATAAGCGTTCTGTGCGATGCCGGGGTGCCCGATAATGCCGCGCATACCATTGAGGCGTGCGCGGCGTTGTCTGCGTACCGGAATAGCACCGTTAACACTACGGGCCTCTACCTCGCAGATTATCGTCGCGCACGTCATCGATTTGACGACTAACTAGAATGCTGGCCTAAAAAACCTTGATGGACTCGTATGCGAAAAGATCCGGCTGGAGAATAGTCGTCGGGCGCGATTCGTCGCTTAAAGCTCCCCTGATATACGCAGGACTCAGCAGGACTTACCTGCTCAGGACGCACCTACTGACTAAGGAGGTAGTTGAAGCATGAGGCATTCCTTTTCTGGTCTCGAAGTGATGGTTTACAATTCCGAACCGGTAGGGGGTTTGGAGAGGGTAATTTTTAGTGGGCAATGCGCTCGATTTAGATTGAGTCATGTACTCTCTTCCCTGCGTTTAACCTCACACTATTCGCCATTATATCGGCGGGTGTGCGTAAATGCATTTTCCGCCCCGAAAATAATGAAAAACGTTTTTTTTAAACTTCCAGTTAGGAGTTATTGAATATAGAAGGTCATAAAATACACTTTTTTTCAAATATTAATTGTACTACTTAGATGAATATTCAGAAACCATATCAGTGCATTATATATATATATATATATATATATATATATATATATATATATATATAAATAATAATATTTTTCAAAAAGTCAAGTTTGTTTATTATTCATTATTTTATATTACAATTAATATGAATTTACTGTTAACGTAGCGTCATACATTGTGCTGGCTTAATGTTTAATACAATAGTATTTGGTTTTATAATAAGTTTAGTACCATATCATAAAATGTTTATTAGTGTTCTTGTAGCCGAATTTATTATTTCATAAAGTATACTAAGCTATTCAGTAATTTGCGGAGAAAAACACTGTAAATCCCGTCGAACGAGACACAATAATCATAACTAAAAACACATACTAAAATATAAATAAGGACGTTATTAAAAATTATATTTAAGATAGCGCTCTAAAAAAGTAATTTATTTTCAATAAGTTCAAACAACACAATTGTCAACCCTGTACATAGAGATAAAGGTAATATATTGTGTGCGAAACCAAGTAGAAAACAATTAAAAGCGTGTATGCTATTTTAAATATCCCAGTCCGCAGTATGTTTCATTGTTTAAGTAGCATCAGGAAAAACCTTAAGAAAGTCGGATAGACAAACTAGACTAAACTTGCAATTTGTCAAAAGATTGATTTGCTAAATGTAATATAAAAACTCAAAAATACTCAACGCTACAAACGATGTGTGTACACCAAACAACCTCTTCGGCCATTGAGTTTGATCAGTGAGCATCATGGAACTATTAGATGCAAATCTGTCTCACGAAAATGAGTTTAAGTGCAGAGAAGGCCAATATATGCTGCCCAAAGTTCCAAGCACAATAATTTGTGCGCTCCTTGCTCAATACTGTGTATCTTTTCTGTATAATTTTGAACCGCTCGGCCGCAACCAGCACTGCCATTGGGTGCTAAGGTCAACATTGCTATGGTTTAGCTGGTCTATGCTGAAATGGCCTCTCCTCTATACAGCCACTGTCGCTGCTAAATTATGTCCGGTAGCCAAAAGACATGCGGACACGTTGTTGTGCAAACGAACAACAATGTTCCGTCTCAAAACATTTGCCCTCTATTCGCGTTGTGATGCAGGCTATAGACAGGCTAATAGAGAGGGCATATTGCGTCAGCCGCACTGTGCGAGGCGTTGCCAGAGTGCACTGCGTCATGGTAAACCGGTCGTGCGCTCTGTCTGTCTAGACTCGGCTGGAAGATTTACGCGTAGGGGCAGCATGTTCTCCAGCTCGTCACAATGGCGGTCGGCCTGTGTCGGCGATGCCTGACCATGCTCTCGTCTGCATTTCTCGAATCGCAGTCTTTTCGGGTGATTTCGTGTAGCCTCATCAACGTCGTCGATGCCGGCCGTGGCGGCAGCAGCATCATCATTGTCCTCATCGTCATCATGCCAGATGTTTCGAACGACCTTGGCGTAATGGGCTCTCATGGCCAGCGAAATGGCCCCGAGCCCAAAGAAGATCAGCGTCGTGCCAAGGAATCGCAGTCGGAGCGTATCGTTATTGTAGTACCAACAATTGCCTGCCAAGAATCAACGAGCAACAATACACAGATGGTTAAGTTATCATTGCACATGTTCACGCTGTCTCGATGTCGGTTCGTATCTGCAATTGCAGCTCGAGTTACGCCAATAACAACAGGTATAATGGTCAACGTGGTAACAAAACGCCAGCCGTTTCCATAAAAAAAAACATGTGCGGGCTATAAATAAAAGTTACATAGATAGTGAACCGATGATACGGTTTGAGAGAAACACAGTGGTGATCTTCGGAGAAGGTCCACGTAATATTGTGTTTTTTGTAAAAAATTTACTTTATAAGCGTGTATTTTTTAGGAGATGTTTCTAAATCGTTCACGTAAGATCAATTGATCAGTATGATGCCAAGGGAAAATCTGTTGCTTGCCTATAGCGTCTTAGCTTATTTGAGGTACTTGTTTGCGCCAATATTTGCATAGTTTTACATCCTGCTTGGATTTATTCCATTAACCGTTTGCGATGCTGCCTTTAAGATCGCCTTTACGACCTCTCTCTCTTTTTGCCTTTGTCTGCTCTGTTCAGTGTTTAGTGTCCTCAGGGTAAATAATTGGTTCATGGATCAAGTTTAAACGGTCGCATGGGAAATACGTGGCCGCGTGCGGCCTGCCAGAGCTTGTCAGAAGAATGACGTCAATGTCGTAAGCACGGAAAGAACACGGGGTAGATTTAGCAATAGCGGGAGGGGGGGCAACAACATTTGTGCGACCAGGCCCAAGAGATGTCGCTATATTGGATTGCCATAAGCTGCCAATGCAACTACGAGTGGTCTGTTTACTCAAAGTCTTTACGCGTACAGTCACAACTTTGCTTCTGAATAGCTGGCGCAATCTCCTTGACGCGTGCAACTAAAGCCCCAATAAACTACACTGTTAAGCATACCCTTAGCGTAATCCTATATATCCTTATATTTATGAAAAAAAAAATGTATTCTATTATTTAACTCATAATGCGATGTACACAATTATGACAAACCATATCAGCCATATATCCAGATCTGATGTCGATCACCTGGACAAGGTGCCAAGCACCGCCGTGGCGTTACCGCGCTGCACATCCAGTAAAAGCTTTTGTCAGAAAGCTTCGCCAGCACGTGGTTCCCCCGTAGTTAATCTGAGACATTTGCATACCTCAATATATATATATATATATATATATATATATATAAGACGCATTTAGACCTATTTTTACAGAGAGATGTTTGCACTCGGTCCGAGACCTGCACATTTCTCGTAGTCTATTACCGGTCGATATAATATACTCACTGAGAGTTGCTGCGTTAGCATTTGAGATATCCTGGAAAACTGTACCAAAAGAGATTACGTTTCCACTCGTCCTTCCTAAGTCTAGGTCAGTCCAACTTTACTAACAAATAGTTAGTTAATATATTGTGCGTAAAGAAAACTACACGCGTGCATGTATATATATTTCTGACGAACCTAATATTGGATTTAACGGGAATGGTTTAATCATAAGGAAAACATGGTGTTGCCGGCAGAGTCTACAGAAGCACACCCCGAAAGATCATGGAGCTGCTCTCGAAAACAGCGTTTCTTGTGTAAGCAATACATATACATCAAATCGTGCGATTAGGTTTATATACTGATAGTTGTCGAGTCAGCGTTTGCCATTTTAGAGTTGCTGAGGTGTATATATTTATGTTACGATAATCTCGTATACCCTAAAAGGATTATAGTCCTTTCCGAGTCCTTTCCTCAATGTGCTTTGAGAAGTTTGTACCTCAAGGTGAAAATGTGACGGAAAAGTGTAAGACAAATTGAATAGTTTTTACATTCAGACGGAGTTTGTTGCTTCCAGCCAATTCTCCTCCACTGAACATCACTTTATGTGCGAAGTGACAAAAATGACTTCCGGATTTGTTGTCGGTATGCTTAAAATAATAAGCTTTTTAAATAGATTTCAGATGGGTTATTTATGCACAAGTATGGGCGACAGTTAGGTCGATGTACAGTGCGAAAATGAATAAGTATATTGGCGCATGCATTGTTGTGATGATCTGGAAGTGGCAGGCAATAAACAGACTGTTTGGAGACACATTATATTGTCAATTTACTATTGTGCAATTGTTTTTTTTGATAACATGCCACTTGTATGGTGCGTGATGTGTATAGCTACTGGCTTGTTACTTCTATAACTTCAAATTTTATTAAGCTTTTTAAGGAGAACCCAGTATCAATCTGCCCTTGTCAAACCAAACGCAGAAATACTGCTGAAGATCTTGCACTTTCTCCACAGCATAGCTGAGCAGCTTTGCAGAATTGCTATGGCCTTCTTGTAACTCTTTTTGGCGGCCTATTGCTTGATGACCAGCAAGCGTTAATGGCACAGTGTTAGACATCCCGGCAGAGTGCCCGTATTCGTTGTGTGGCGTATGACAACACAGATGCAGGCATCGTAGGAAATGCAGGCTACTACAGAACATAGCAAACAAAAAGAGAGGATAGCAAGAAATAAAAGCCCGCGTACTGAAGCAAGCAAATACATTGTAGAAATAAGAGCAACAGAGCAAAGCACGAAAACGGACAAGAAAGAGGGGGAAAGAGGTACCAGACAGAAACAACTGCGCCTTACAAAGAATGCATTTATGTGCTGATTTTCTCTAAATGCGTTGGTTGGCTCGCTTGGGGGTGCCAGTACATGGTCCTGCGTCAGCATCTAAGGCACCGACCCCGACAAGCCGCGGTTTTGTCTGTTAGGATGGACTTGAAGTGATGCGTTCTGCATTGTTGCCGTGAGCAGCAACAACAGCAGTAGCAGCAGCAGCAGCGGTTTGAGCACTGTAACTTCACGTTGCAGCGGAGAAGGGTGGGGGGGGGGGGGGTGGGGGAGTTGCAGAGAGTTGGCTATGATAATAGTGGTGGTGGTGGTGGAGGAGGAGGCAATGTAGGTGATGTCGGCGCTCTTAGCGAGACGTTGCCCTCACTAAGAGCAACGATAACGGTAATCGTTGCAGGCCTCAACGCGGCCTCAACCGCTTCAGCCACGCCATTCGGCGGTGCCACTTAGTAGTGCTCTCTACCTGGCTATGATATATAGCGAAGCATGTTTAGCGGGTGGTAAGCACAGAGCAGCCGCAGCCACGGCGACAGGACATTTACCGTCGTCGACTCTCATTGCCGAATGTGTCTTTTACACCGGGGGGGGGGGGGGGGTGGGGTACCGGAAACGGTTGTTCGGCACCGCTGAACGCCACCCGCAATAGCGGAAGCGTCAGCTGGAGTAACTGTGGTGGCGCTGCCCGCGCTGGAACGACTGCCTCGTTGTTGGGGGAGCGTCTCATCGTGGGGTGCGCCTTAACGTGGGGAGCGCCTTAAACACTGGGAGCGTTTACGCCAACCACCACTATAACGACAACTATCCGCTCTAAGCAGCTAGGTACGAAGGGCTGCCCTCCCCGACAGCTTGATTCGACCGGCTGAGTAACGGCGTGCGCTTAGAACATAATGACGACAATCTCGCTGGACGCGTAGTGACGCGAATACATATCTACTGGTACGGTTTCGCATTTTTCAACCAGCCACTCCATTGCGTTCCAGGTTGCGTGCGATTCGAAGCGGATCTGAAGACGGATCGACGCAATTACCCTTCGATTTCCATCTCTCTTTCAATTCCCTTGCGAAAGAAGTCCCCTTCTATTGTTGGAAACAAAGAGAAACGCAGTTTTTGCGTCTGTAGCCACTGTACACGGGAGCATGACAGATTAACCAACAGACAAAACATTAAGAGCGAACCAACGAAAACGTGCACGAATACAGCAATTATATAATGGAATTAACGGTACGCAGCTAGGTGATGTATAACAACAGGTTGACTTATAGTTACGAATGCGTAGCAGCCGACGCATGATTCCACAAATGAGCTTATTGCTGCACTAGAGCGTATATATATAACCTAATATATAGATTTTTCATTCTTTTGATGTTCGCTGTTTAATCCTCATCACAGTGATGTATAGCTGTTAGACTTTTAAGTTGAACGAGGTATCTCTAGCATGCACTGTAAGGCTGTCTTAATGGCGTCTATTTTGCCGTAGATTTAGAGCCGACGGCGCTACCTAGATAAACTGGTAACATTTTAAAACGGGCAACCATAATTGCGGCTATCGTACCTTTATGACACCGGGCCACACAAAACAAATACAATTATTGTTTCGGCGACAAACAATGCAAGCGGTGACATTCGAGAAAAATTACACGCAGACCGACAAAATAGAAAAGGCTAGAAATACAGGTGCACAGAATGGATGACCAACTCCTTGCTACTCTTGGGTTTGTCTGACAAATTTTAGATAGAAAATTTGTTTTTGTTGAAAAAGATAATCCTTCTTTCATTGAAGGAAACATGCCGCAGATGTCGCGCGACAATGCATGTGACAGCAGCAGCGTGTATGATCAGCAAAAAGCCTATGTAGAAATGTAAAACACGCGAGCAAGACAAAAAAAATACGCGTTTGTTTCCTCCCGTCATCGCCCAGTTCATTAGTATCTCTGACGCGAGTTTTGAGACTGCTGCTCTAATCAGATTTTGTGGATGAGACATATCGATCGGAAGGAACTAACTCTCCTGTCAAGTGCCCAATCCATCCAGAGACCAGTGTTCAAGCAAAACCAAAAAGAAGTCTTAAAGATCTGCAAAATAAGCAAAATCTCAAATATGTGAGCTGAGAGTACCAGCTTCATCAGATCGCACGACGCTATGTCGGTAAGGCTGGGGACGCCTAGAACTTTCTGATTGTCAGTGTATATCATGTATGTCTAATCCGGTTATGGTTTAGCACGAACGCGGCCCGTTAGAGTATTTGCCTTGCATACTCAATCAGGTAGAGGAAGTGTGTTGTTCGTAACTTTACCGCCATCTCGTTCGCCCCAAAGCTCACAGGCCGAGTCGAAGATCGCTCCGTAGATGAGGGATATGAATCGCCGCTGCAATGCAGTACGTATAGTAATACATATATATAACGTTATTCTTTAGTTTTTTAAAATAATTTTGTATAACCGAACCGAACTCCGCAAGGTTATTTGTTATCGCAAGCTATAAGATGCCGGATTCAATAACACTACATGACCAAAATCATGCTAAAGTTTACGGAACATATTGAACTAATTAGTTTACCGTCAAATGTTCTAAAGATAATGTTTCTAAAATAATGTAGGAATTGTAAAGCTATGTAACTATAGCGCTTAAAATAAACTCGCAATAATTTTGGTACCAATTCCATGGCACTCCGATCCGTGATTACAAAGCAATTTACTTATTCTGGCAGACATGGCAAGACTAAGTACATGATAATGACCATCAGATAAATCATTCGTCATAGCTTAGTTATACAGTAACTGCTTGGAGGTGTATTTGCGTACCATATTCAGCATAAAAACCGAGGCTTTTTTGCCGTTCTCTATAGAAGGCTGTGTCTCGCAATTTCACATCTTGTGCTCCTATGTCGAGCAATAACACCAGTGTCACAGTTTTTATGATATTCACTCCCGGTCCGAAATAAGACTTCTCGTAGCCGTGTTTCATTGAAAAAAAATGCATAACCGAGCTCTACTGATACTCTACATCGCTTGGTACATATATATATATTATATATATATATATATAGATATATATATTATATATATATATATATATATATTATATATATATATTAGATATTCCTGGTATAATGTTTAAAAGAAACGGAACTATGTGTCTCTGTATCGCAATATACACTTTGTCAACAAAAAACTCACACTAAACCTACCCTGTCCATAGACAAGCCATGCACTGATATATTTCTGTTTTAATCAAATTATTATTAATTATGCATCGAAAACTTACGACATGATGAAAATATAATTTTATGATATCTATGATATCTCATTGTGAAAGAAGTATTGTTTTAGCCTACGTAAGTTGCGTTGCTCACGCTTCTACTGAAATATAGCTAGGCTATTTCAGACTCTACAAGCGACGGTGGATTGGGGTGGCTAACGCACCGTTCGAAACGGGCTGTTGCGATACTAACTACAAAAACAGACTGGCTATTGCAGGTTCGAGCTCCGGTCTGCTAGAGCTGGATT
>QVRM01002081.1:0-89342 GCA_003439945.1 Dermanyssus gallinae
CCTTGCATCTGGTGTGCTCGATTGCAGGTTAGTTCAGAGAACTCTAATTTAACGCGTGTTTACAAGGTCCTTGTACAAGGGCTTCGGGACAGAAGACTATAGTGCACGACCGTTTCCCATTTCGTGTTATGTTACGCATAATTTGTCTGATCATTAGTCGTTAACCTTTTCAAGTTTCTCCAAGAATATGTGTTTTTACACATTCACCTTTTTACGTGGCGTAAATAAAATTGGCCAATCTGCTGGACTACAGCGGCAGGTACTAGAAATTGCGTTGGTGCTTGATAATTATGCGGTGTTTTTACAAATTCTATCTAGCTCGCATTATTTTGATTGTTAGACGCTATGGGCTTTTTACGAGCGACGAATAGCCTGACATAAAATTTATTGAGAAGTATAGAAATAAGTTGTCCGTGTTCCGGCCACTAGATAAAGAAGAAGAGGAACGCACATTATTGCGAAAAGGTGAGCAAAATAAACTAGCAGCCCCGGGCCGCGTTATTGGCACAGGCTAATGGCATAAAAGCATCCTTTCACCTTGTATTTAAAACAGGTAAGTAGTACCAGAAAACAAATACTTGTCACCAAAATGCAACCAGCAAAATCAAATAAACGACTTAGCGACTACAACAAGCAGATTTTAGAGAAAATGTGTCGGACAATCTAGGAGACAAGCAGTTTACAGTGGTATCCTAAATGTGCCAAAAAACTGAATTTTGCTGAATCTGGTTAGTCATTGTCATATATTTACGTGCTGCAGGAAGTCCAACGCGATGACAACGAGAGAATATGTATTGCAGGCACATCGTAAGCGTCATCAGGGGCCTTGCTATCGTACAATAAAGAAACAGAAACTTACCCGCCTAAAAAAATATTCGTCGACAGTGGTGGTTACGAAGAGTGTCTCCTTGACGAGAGGAAAGGCCGAAATGCGAAGTATGCCGTCAGGTTGAAAATAAGCCATGGCGGCGTAGTTTGCGGTTACAATTCTATCATGTATGCTTCCGTTCGACATACATGGCTCAAAAAAGTACATTTGCTCGTCGTAAAACCCAATAGTATTGTTTCCATAGATATCCAAATCCCTGTGGCGTTTAACCCTAGGAAAGACCAAAACCGAAACAAATCCAGATCCGCAATGATAATCCTTATAGATTAAACTGCATCATCATCACAGCGTGAATAAACTAAAAAAATGTTGTGCTTATTCCGAGAGAGAGAGTACAGCGAGCTATGCACCACTTCTACTTAATAAATAATAAGTGGAACTAAATTCTGCTCGGTGGGAGATGTATGTTGTATTCAGCCCCTATGACCAGTTCTGATACCGTGGCAATTTAACAGTACTATGCAGCAGACTACACAAATCTGTCTATGTGTAAAATCACAAATTCGGATGCATGTTTAATCGGTGTCAGTGTCATACGGTTTTTAGCCCTTTGCTCCAAAAAGTTGGAATAGTGATTCGCAGCTGTCCATGTCCAAAAATATTAGCTCAATGTTCATAAAAGCGCGTCCCTGTGTGATCCTACATGCCAGCTATAACAAATTGGAAGCCTCGGTGAAGCTAACGAAACTCTTTTTATCGACGGAATTCTTGCCAATGAGAGTAGCTGCTACAGCTATAAAAGGGAAAAGCATAACGAATCGGCTCGTCGTAGTGTGTTATGTCGTAAACGGATCTTATCATTTTTTGTATTAGCAGGGAAAGATGTCATGAACCCTACGAAAAGTGTATTTGTGCCAGGTCTTAACGATAGACAGCGCAGATGTGAGTTAAACTGGGGTGTGGGTAGCCTATTAATCGCAATTTAAGGTGTCAACTCCTTCCTATATATATATATATATATATATATATATATATATATATATATAATTAGATATGCGTGGTTCAGCCTATATTCTACATTCTATACAAAACGCATCTTAAAAGATGGGTACCGCAGTAATCTTACCTGTATACATAGGGACCGAGCTCACGCACAATAGGTACTTTCCCAGCCACAAAGTCTTTATAATTAGTCAAGTTGAATACGTAGAGTGATTCGAATGAATCAATCGGAGGATTTATGAATAGCCTTCCCAATGTAGAATTTATTAGTAGAGGACCAGGCCGTTCCCGACGTATTTCTTCCAAAGTCCAGACAAATATGCCTATGTCCACAGCTGTCAAAACAACTATAAGCTGCTGCAATTCAGAAACCAAAAGAACATTGTCAATGTAGGCAGACAATAGGCTTTGCAGACACAGAAGACGGCAAAATGGCAATAAATATAGCAGTGACTCAGAGGTAAAAAGGGATCCTCCAATGTTCATCCTACAAAAATATGTGGGGAATACCTCAAACACGGTAAGGCCTTGGGTACAAATAGGTATGTACAAAGTGGTCCCTGTAGTAGTTAATAAAGAACGATTTAAAATAATTTTAGTTAACCATATATATATATATATATATATATATTATATATATATATATATATATATATATATATATATTTGGCGACCCGCTAAATTACTGCAAACTGTGATTCACATCACACGCGGACTCCTACGATGTACACAAACCGTCGTGCAATTAGGCGATTTATCTATAGAATCCACATATACGCGCTAAACTGTTCGGAAACAGACGTCAATAACTGATCAGTTATTGACAAATATTAGCACAACTACGTATAATATTGGCGATTAGCTCAACCCCGATTCCCTTGACTTGGCTAAGTTGGTGTATCATTTCTTACACACTGGATCTAACTTAAGCAGTTTCGCAACCAGGACCAGGAGGGCTATGGCATTATGCCCTTCTGACCGCATAAACTCTATAGTTAGCACAGGCTGCCCGCTCAGGTAACTTATGGTTGTATCAGCCAAAGTCAAGCCCTTTTTTCTTGCAATTCACGATGCTGGCGAGCGTGTACCTTTTACAGTGAATTCGGTAGGGTGTCCCAATTATTGATTGCCCTCAGCAAGACTAAAAACTATTGTACCTTGTTAAAGCAAAAGCTCTTATACGATACACTCTACAACAAAAATACTTCATTTAGCAGGAATTTCATCAATTCTTGGAGCTATTTATTTTATCAGTGCGGCCTAAAAATGATATCAAGCACACAGTTGACTGTACTAGATATATAACGTACGCTTACAGTAGCAATCGTGAAAGCGACTCTTGGCTCTGACCCGGAGAGGAATGCTACTCATAAAACCCTAGTGGAAAGAGGTCCACGGATCCTTGTCCACTGCACAAATTGTTAATTTGTGCAGAGGGGGGAAATAGTAGCACATGCGATTTAGTAATGCAACTCTATTTTACTGGGCGACCACGCGCCGATGACTGGATCTTCCTAACCATAGCACCCCGTCTTTTTGTGCAGAGGAGTAACTTGAAAATACATTTTGCACACAGGGAAACCCCTGCAGGAAATTTGTCTGCAAGTGCGGCCCGGTAGTGCGGGACTCCAACCCACTAAAACTACTCATCTCCTAATGCTTCCAACCGACCGGGCATTGCATGTGCAAATACTTCAAACAATCGGGAGAGGTGTGGGTCTACTCGTGGCTAGCTATTTCCCAGGAGATCTAAAATGTGTCTATAAAACGGCGGTCATTTGCAATTGATTTTGCTATAAGTATGTTCTTAAAAGTCGTCACTGTTACCTACTGAGACAAAAACTCCCGCATTAGTTTGCAGATGCTGGGCAGGTACGCCCCAGCGAGTTTAGTATTGGTCCTGATAAAAGCGTAGCAGATGGACGGTGAAGACGAGGTTGTCGGCGTAGACAAGGGGGTCGGCTCTAGGGGCAAGGTCACTCAGCCGCTGCACGTTGTCGTAAGCTATCTATATTAGGGAGCCAGGTATAGAGCCCTATGGCACCCCTGCAGTTATATTAAAGATCATTACTTGGGATTGGATAGTCCGGTCATGCAGGGAGTCAGATATGGTTCAGAGGAGACAAGTAGGGTTTTTTCCTGCTAAGGGTCTTAAATATGACTTCTCTCGGAAGACTGTTAAAAGCGTTTTTACGTCGAGCAAAACGGCCACGAATTGATCGCGTCTTCTTGGCGGAAACCTGCAGTGGAGCTCGGCCTTCGATTAAAACCACTGATTGGCGCTAATTCTCGAGCGCCCTTTTTGAAGCCCGTATTTGCTATCGCGATTGAAGGCCGTTTTTCTCCGCGAAGCCCCGGAGGCCGTGCCTCCACGCGATCCAGGCGGGCCCTCTGATCTAATGAGCCTTCCCAGCAACCCCTAAAGCTCGCCGACGCCCTGCCACAACCCATTTACAAAGCATCGAAGAACCTGAAGCGAGCAAAGTCCGTGCCAGGGCGACCCACAGTCTTCGCAGTCAAGTTTATGCCAGAGAAGTATCACGGAACGATGGTCAGTGCGCGTACGTAGATATTCTAAACTAATATTTTCGTATTGGACGGAAGACCGCATATTTTGTTCCCATTCGGAGTGGCCCAAACTTCTATAGGCCCATCTTCTTGATACGTTGGCCAAAACGTTGAGTCACTCAAAATGTTTGCTTTTGGAATTTTGAGAAAGATAACAACCTTCTTCCGGTAGGGCGCTTAGGCTCGACGCAATTTACTGCGTCAAGTTGATTGCCGATATTTTGAATGATCCTATATAATAAAGACACAACGTGAAATTTTAACTACCACGTGTATTATGCTTAAAATCTCTTAATGTCTAAAAAAACATTGACCTTCTATACGTCCTCTAGAACAAAATCCAGTGCAGATTCTTATTTAATTGCTCGCGTGACCGAAAAATCCAGGCTCGGACACCAGATCAGCTGGAAACCCGCGTGAACGAGGCACTGGCTAACGTTTCGGACAAGACTTGCTGAACTCCGTCAAAAACAAAGCAATTTTTTGGTGAACCGGGAGTGAGGCCCCGCGTTCTACCTCCGGCTAAACAGCACGGAAATCAGAAAAAATAAACTTCCAACAAACCACGGTTAGACTTTCTTCGATGTATACACGTAGTCCCCGGAAAGCTACTTTAGGTAAATACTTCAGAAGGGCGGAGAAGAGATTTTTTACATATTTGCTTAATAAGGACATCCACTCAATCCGCAATCTGTGCTGCTATATGTATTACGTGAGACCGCTTTGGCCGCGCACATTTATTTTGTAACAGGAGGATATTGTGTACAAATATTTACATTTCACAAACCGCAACTTGGTTTAGTAAAAATAGAGTCAGTTCGCATTTGTACCGCAATTCATCAGTAGTGTTTAAAAAAGTCAATTGCTCATTCAGACGCTTCTGTAGTTAGCGTAGTTCACAAAACATGTAAGTAATTTTATTAGTTCAAAATACACTTTTGCGTACGACAATCTACTTAAGACTGCAGTTTTCAAATAGGTTTTATCACAATATGTTACATTAGACGTGTTTATTAAGTCTTGAAAACGGCATTTGTTTCCGTTAATCTGGGGCATATGTGAACTATGGCATATTGGTTGTTTGCAGAAATTCCTTCCTGCAGTCATCTAGGATGACTAGGTTGGCTTTCAGGATGGCTACGAGTATTTACAAAACTCGTGGCGCCACGTTTGCAGCAGCTAGCTCCTCTATGACAATTTCCCTGAGGGCAGTGCCAAACGCCGCAATGTAGTCCACAAATAGAGCGTACAGTGCTTGATGCTTGACGGTGAGCGAGGGCCTTACGTCGTCTAAAAGGTCCTAGAATGCGGCCATTGTCGAACCTCTGGCGTGAAATCTATGCTGTCCCGAGGGATGATTTCCCGTGCCTTGAGATAGGAGCTAAGACGGTATGCCCAAAGACATGATAAAATCTTGATTGTGCAGATTTTAGCAATGTCTCGCCAAAAAAGATGGACACAGCGTGTCACCTTTGTTTTTGGGAATGACCTTTAGCAAGCACTCTGACCAGGTTGCTGAAACTTTACCTATTTCCAAGCACTTCTTGACCTTCAGAGGGGTTTTAATAGGACCTCCGCCTTTATATGTTGATTTCGGACGAGGTCGGGTACAAACACCTTCTTATTTTTCAACCTTTCAGTCTCACCTTGAACTTCTACAAGCAAGAACAGTGCATCTATATACTGAGATAGCAGACACTCGCACTCAGTCTTCACGATACTAGTATAATTCCGGGTGTACTAACTGCCACTTAAAATGAGTCGATAAAGTGCACACGGCGGGAGGCAACTGAGCAACTAGAACACATACAGTGTCTTCTAAGAGCGTAGTGAGGCGCAAACCTAGCCCTTAAGACCGATTATTTTCCTTGACAAACGAGATTGTCCTGAAGTCTACCAGCTGTCAATAGACGTGACGGTGTGTACAATAAAAATCGCTCATCTTCAGGTATTCTCGGGAAAATATGAGGGCTTTAAATGACACAAGCTCTCACACGATAGCAAAACGAGTTTAAGCCTCGGCGTACTAATGTTCTGATCTCCGTCTTTCACTTTAACTGGTTAATAAACTGCTACATGTTTTTTTATCTAGTCATTACCAGGCCGATCACTTCTAATTATATTCAATGTGTCTTTCAGGACCTAAGTATAAGAATGTATCGCTTATTTTTGTTATAATGGGAATACAGTCAGTATTACATCTCAGTAAGCCGGCGAATAGCCGGAATTTGTTTCAGTACATAATGAATAACTTCAGTATATTTAATTAATGTACGGTTTCATGGCAACAATTGGAACAATTGATTACAAAACAACGAACTATGTTGGTACATATTATACATGTTATAACAAATAACAATAAACAACAAAACCTTGTGGCAGCGGAAGGTGACCAAGTACAGAACCCAAGTTTGCCACCTTTATCTAACGCATTAACTACTCAGGACACGTTGCCACAGGTTTCGAATACATTTACTGAATTGACGACCGTCAAGACAATAAAAAATTGTCAGAAGAAATAGAATCACTTGACGGAAAGGGCTCCAAGCTTCTCCATAAATTCAGATAAAATATAACTGATTAGACAGGATAAAGGAAGAACTTATTCTTTATGGTTTCCACGGCCCTGAAAGGGTACGAAACTCCAGATATACCTACGCAGAATTAAAGGCTCCCGTCCCACTGCAGCGATGAGATTAAGAACATCATAGTGCACACGATACTGGGATGTCCAACCAGGGGGGACCATTGTGCATTCGTAACGCTAGTACAACGGCACCATATTCCCACAGAAAAGTATGGGACCTCAGCAAATTGTTGGTGAACAGGAAATGCACTAATTTGAACTAATAGTACCATTACTAAAAAGGTATTGCAAAAACGCGCGCGTCATTACAAAAAAGAACACATTTGTCTATATTATAATCGCATCGTTTTAATAAACGTCAATATCTTACTAAGTTACCTCATGCAGGAGCTAAATTAAACTAATAAAATAAGAATAAAATAAACAAATTACCGGGATATAAATTGAGCTTGTCTCTTTTTGCCGTATATGGCATATAATGATTTCAGGCTCAACACCTGGAATTGCGTGTATTGAGGTCAGATACCCATATATGAAAGAACAAAGTTACGTTGTCAATTTTCACTTCAACCATGTAGTGCAAGGTTAACTTACCGGTCATGCTAATTTGCGTACAGTTTAGCTTCATGGCTAAAATACAGATACAGCGGCTGATCAGAACAAGTTCCACCTGCAATTGCTTTGTCGGTTACTGTCAAGGGCGGTATCCGTAGGTGGCGTACAATCTACGGCCAAAGCGTAAAAATCACCGACCTGCTCAACATCGTCGTTACGTTACTTGACATTATTTAATATTATCAGATGTAGAGGTCACCATCGAGTAGCCACTTAGGTTCTCTGTCACTTCTATTTGTATGGTATTTACAATAGTGATTTTATAATAAAGCCGTGCAATATACTAGGATTTTATTTCACTAAATCTTGTTTTCAAAAGACACAGTGAGCGCAACTTAGCACGTTTATATAAACTGGTCTCATAGTAATAGCAGACAAATAACGAAGTTCGCTAGACTTGTAAAGTACGAGACGCGTCACACTCGGATTTGCTAAAATAAACCGTTATGTAATTTAGCGATTAATCAGTAACATCCACATTGGTGAACCGCCAGGAAGCAAACGTCATTAGTGGATAAACAATCAGTTTTTTTTAGACAAGGCCTTAATACAGACAGCACGCATACTAACGATGAGCATTACCCGATTGTTCCATTTCATGCAGTTTCGGCGGTGCACGCGGCAGTGAACAATTTTGTTGCAACGCCCCGCATTACGGCGTTTTTTTGCACCAGGAAGTCCAGAAGGCGGGACGACATATTACGGTATAGAAAAATCCCTATCCTAAATTGCAGCGCATCTCGGCTCGGCTTCGCGGCCAAGCAAATTTACCTGATCAAAATATGCAAGTATTCAAACCTTAGCGGCAACCTGAGCGTCATGTTCGCTCAGGTTTGTGACCGCGTAAACTGACCGCTACTGCGTTATGCAATAAGTTGCCGCTTGGATAACCATTGTGATTATGTAAGCAGGATAAATCAAACTTTAAGCTGATTCATGGTTTCCCTTAGCTACTCTTAGCCCATAGCACCTTAGTATCGGCGCGGCATTTCCTCTGCAAGCTGCCTCAGAAACTCACCTTCGCGCGTATCCCCGATGTGTGCTTGCATTCGATCACAAAGTTTGTCATAAAGGTCCGTGTACTTCTTCTAACCGGGTCCATTGTCTATTGCAACGACACAAAAAATATATGTATCGACTCTAACTACTTTTCTTTTTCCGCGTATTCGGTAACCCACCCCGCCATCGCGCAAATAGGTCAATGAGGTTGTGCAGGAGACTGTCGCATTATAAACCAACCATGTGCCTTTATTCCAGGGCAGGATGGTAACACCGTCAGGTCTTTTATCGTCACGGAACCCCGGTTTGGGTTTTAGCACGCTAGGTATTTTCGCCTTCCGAAGAGCTCTTTGATTTACTGCGTTTAGTTCGATGTGCCTAGGAGCCCGGTCTTGGCCCTTGATGCACCTCAATTGGTGGAAGCTATCCTTCTCCATCAGTTTCGCATATTTGTGGTTCGTATATTGGCCCGCCGATAAGAGGCGACACTATGCCAAGTGAGATGTTGTCGAGTATGGAGCTGCGGTGATGGTAGAGCCCCGAGAAATCCGCCGCTAAGGGTGCCTGGTACGGCCAAGACCGCTTCCTTTGTGGGAGACTTAATGCTTTCAATGATTTCACCGACTATGACTTTGCATCTGTAGGTATCAGGCACAACCTGCGTTGTATATTTTTCCCAAAGGACCTGGATCCGACCTTAGTTTAACCGGTGACGTGCATCCTGCTTAGCTATGCGCAGCCGGTGGTGAGCACTTCGGTCAACTAGCGTCTCTGCCAAATTCTAATAAAGACGCTGCGTAACATATGAAAGCCAATTCTAGTGCTGATCGAATACTCATCTACCTCATTTTATTATGAGGTTTGCTCTTTACCACGTACTGTCTGTGAAGTCAATACAACGGACTTCTCTCAATATATGCCTCGTAGAGTCATGGTATGACTGCAGGACGTCGAGACCACCACGTCTCTCAAGAGCCGCGGTGAACTTCACAGACACACAGAAGCTGAAAGCGTCTTTCCCGAAAGCTCGAACTCTGCCGGGTTAACTCGTTTTTAACTCGGAAAAATGGCAGCAATGGTTCCGTGTGCTTCTTGATGTTCTCCCCAACCGTTATAACATCGTGTTTGGAAAGATTGAAGACTGTCCTGTTCTTATCCGTCCCATGAAACTGGAGATCCCCAGGCTGAAATAGGCAGGGTCTAGTTCCATTTGTCGATTTGAGAGAATCTTTCTCACACTAGGATAGAGTTGAATGATCGCTGTAGACTAGAGTTCCGGTACGTGTAGTCTCACTTCTTCTAAAATTATGTCGTTATATTTTACTTGAAGTAAAATAATATTTGGAATTGATTCAATAAAACAAGCACCATAATATCACTAGGGAGTTTGTTCCACAATACTGCATGAAAGGCCTCCGTGCCTCCCTATATAGATACTCCTACTTGATTCGGGAGAAAGAGAGAGCGTTTTTAATTGATTGAGTGTCCTAAAATCGCTAGGGAGGTTCTTCCGAAGTATAGCACCTAAATTACGGACTGGAAGTGCAAATAATAAGCAAGTAAGATGCTAAGGGTTCTTGCAGGTTGAATAAAGCCAACCAAGTAAGGATGGTGGCCGAGGAGATGCGCTTCAGTGTGCATTATATTAAAAAAAAAACTATGGTTAATTGAGTTAAGTATAGAAACGGAGTTTCGCGTAGCAGACGAACGATGCGTACGCATGCGAGATCGGTCCCGAAGGTTATCGTCGGATACTAGTACAGGAGACCTCTTCGTCAGTTTTTCTGTGTGGGACAGATAGCCTTGGAGTTGGGAGTACTCTGTGCACAAATGGGGAGCTATTAGTGAATCTTCGTTAATTTGTGAGTCCTAGAAGGTATGCCACGAGGACAGACTGGGGTGGGGGGTTTTGGTTGCGTGTGAGGTGCAATCGTCAGGAAGCTGCGGAGGCGACACCGCTAAGTAATTGTCCTATTCTCTTTCAGTGTCCCGCGAGTGGGTGCGCTACGTGATTTTAGACGAAATCATCGCATCGAAGACGAGCGTACCAAGTGCAGACCTGTGAGGCCAGATAGCAAGTGAGCATAGCATAATCTAACACGCTCGCGACGACGGTCGCGCGGGTTCGAGCCCCACCGTTGCACATTTGTATTTATGGGGTCCGTCTATGAAGCAATGCGAAAAGCAGTCCCATAGACGTTAAATCCAGGCTGAGAGTCAGCCCAGTAAGTATTAACGTCTACTGCGTTTCTCAAAATATTTGCAAAAACAAACAAAAAACAACAATAAATGCCCATACGGTCGTCGTCGGGCCACGTGACGCCATGTGTGAGACCGCCCTCTTATCCTCCGGTGCTTTCCAGCGACAAGATAATGTGCGTTTTTAACGTTTCCGTTGCAGAGTCGAATCGTCATGCCATTGACGTCGACGGTGTACACTCTCTAAAGGAAATGGTTTACTCGTGCGTCGAGCCTTTTGGCATTAGCAAACGCCCGGCGGATAAATCTTCGATGAGACTTTGCTTCAATGAGAAGTGCACCTCGGACGTCTGCGAACAGCACACCGTGACACTCAAAACGACCTCTTCAACAGAGATTACAGACTACGCAGAGGCTAGTCTCAAACGGGGCGTTGACGCGGAGGCGGCATACGGCCGGGCGTTAACGGTCCTCAAAAGACATGTTAGGACAGTAGTAGAAGCCTGCAAGTTAACAAATATCTGTATAGAGCTAAAAAGGTATCAGAGAAACTGAAGCTGGATCTCCGCGGGGTAAAAATGGCAGTATAATTCTTCAAGATTTCCTGCGGACCTCGCTGGAGGACGCGAAGGAGGATATTGGGAACCTCTAAGACTCACTGGAGTTGGCACAGAGGGAACGAGATGAGTTACTGACGCGGCCTCCTCAATCCTTGGGCCTTTTGGCAATCTGCCTGCGCTGCGCCCTGGCGGACCTTACGGCTGCCCGAGTGCATCCGGGGTTACGCATCTCGGCGGCGACGACGGCTGAAGACTTTGCTTAACTAATGGGCCTGTTCTGGCCTCCGGTATCCCTTCGGCAGGTTCCACCCCATCTTCCGAGAGGAGGCACTTCCCTCAAAGAAGTGAGGGACGTGCTGGTCGTCTTGGGGGCAAATGCTGACTTGGAGTTACTCGTCGGCCTCGCTGGTTAATTTCTCTTGTCTTACCACGCTGCTTATTTAGCCTCCAGATACTCAGGCACGGCAACGGTATTGTATGAAGTTTATTTTTCGTATATTACAATATGCATGTGGGGCACATATTATGGAAGGTTAGCTATGCCAATGGGCCTAGCGGGTGTGCATTGTGACAATCACGTGTCCCGCCTCGTCTAGGCTAGGCCGAGACCACTTCAGAAGAGTGCCACGAACGGATGCTGCGTTTCCACGTTGTACGTCAAGATCCAGACGTTGTTTAAAGAAGGACGACGATCTGCTATCACCGGTTGACATATTTAACATAGTGCCGACTTTGTGAATTAGCTGTCTGGTCCGAACACCAGGAGCACCCAAGGTCTCAAACACGAGAGGCCAGAATTCGTGGGGATACCCAATTGATAAGTATTTTCTTAGCTTGTTGGTCTCCGCAAGATGGGCTGCATAACCAGCTTCGGATGCGCCGCCACCGACCATAGAAGGTGCTAGGGAGTCGGTAACGGTTGCATCCCAAACCAGCATTTTGCCTCGCTCGAAGGGTGTAAGTGTCATCCCATCTGGACGCCTGCCGTCCTCCGCACAGAGGCCCGTGGGTTCAAGAATGCACGGACGACCGCATGACCTAAGGGCTCTGCTGAAGGTATCATTGATAGCGGCATGTCTAGAGCGTCGGCCTGCGCTGATGATACACGACAGGCCGTGATGTCCCAGTTTGTCGACGGGGTGACCACATTGACACCGATGCGGGCTAACTAGGTCTGTTCCTAGTCGTAGGCCTACTGCTATGCGAATCGTCTCGTCATCGAGAAGGGTACCTATGGGTGCACTGGGAAGTGCGTGTAACCAGGCGCCTGAATCCTTGGCGGACACGGCGTTTAGGCGAGCTCTGGTCGTGTCGTCGGCAGCCTCATTAAAGAGACGTCGTTGTACCTCAGCGTGCAAAGGGGCGCTCCAGTCACGTTGGGATAGTACGTTGTCAGGCCTGCCTCCGCAGCGGGCCTTAAGATTCTCCTGAATCTGGGCTAAGCGGCTTCTAAACTGGCCGACTCCTGGTGCATCTAAAAGGGGGACTGCCCTGTTTTCTGCGCTTAGCATTGATAAGACTATGGCAGGACCGGCCAGGGTCTCCAAATTCGGAACCCCGAGGCCCCCTTTAGAGACGGGCAGTAATGCTTGTTGCCGTGCGCTAGATGGTAGAGATGGGGGTGGGGAGGAATCCGGGTTTAGTGGGTTTGCGAGTCTCACACTAGTCACGCAGGCTGCTAGTGGCGCATGTGCATCATGCATTCCCGAAACCTCCAAAAAAAAAAATGGTAGAGATGTGTTTAGCAGGGCCTTGAGGGTAGACAGTGTCGATTCGTTGAGCGCTTGCAAGTCTTCGGCCCGATTAGATAGGTCAGCTCCTCGAAGAAGATGGATAAGTCTTAAGGAAGAGAAAGAAGACCTGAGTAAGAAGAGTCCCCGATGAGCTCCTAGAAGAGGAAGGCGAGCGGCGGCATTTTCCAGCTTTAATCTCCAACGCTTGATTGCTGCTGTAAGCCCTTCGGGACAAAGTGGCACACCTAAAAGCTCCAGATCGTCCTTGGCGGTCACCTTGCAGCCGGGGAGGAGGTCTTGGAGTAACTGTATATCAGTTGATGCCTCATGGGTAGAGCCAAGGATGCTTCGCATTTGGCAGGATTTAACTCCAACCCAGATGTTACACCGAAGTCAAGGACCCGTCGGATGTCCTCGGCTACCGTATGAACGTTTTCTCCTAATAGGCCATCGTCAAGGTACCAGAGGTTCAGTGGGCTCTTGAAGGAGTCTACTAGGTCCTTGATACTCAGACAAAACAGGGGTGGTGCTAAGGGGTCTCCCTGCTGCAGTCCGGTGGCGGACGAAATCACATGCTCAGGCAGAACCAGGTGGGAAGGATGCCGGTATGCCAGCCCGACGTGGTGTAATAGATGAGGGTCGTGGGATGCAACGGCCTTCATCAGGTGATCGCGTCTCATACTGTTAAAAGCGTTTCTAAAATCAAGCTTTACAAGAACCCCTGGAGGTTCGCGCGAATTGAGAAAGGCACGAGTTGCGTGAATGGCTACCTCGGTCCCACCTGGCGTCGCAAATACCAACTGATGTGCACCAGTTGCATGAGAAATAACGGCTTTGTTGTGCTTGCATCCGATTTTCGCGGCGAGCCTGCGTAGTGTAGACGAACACGCAATTGGACGTACCGATCCGTCCTTTTTCATAAGAGCAAATAGTCTTGCGCCAAATATCAACAACCTTTGCCAATGCGGAAAGCAAATTAGCGGCGACGTCTTCGAGGGACGGGGAAAGAAGGTCCAATAACAACCGCGGCCTTATGAAGTCTAGCCCTGCGGCGGAGCTCTTGGAGAAGCTCTTAATAGCCACCTGAATATCCTCCTTTGATGTGACATAGGGCATAGGGGTTCTGATCATATGTCGGCCATTCTAGGTTCTCGGGAGGCAATGGGTGTTGCTCTTGCAAGGCCTCTATACGGTCAATGCCGGGCGTTATCGTATCTGTAGACGCGATAAGTCTGGCGGCGCCAGAAACATCTCCTTCGGATAGTTTAATAATGGACTGGCGCACGGTATCATTCCGGAATGGTTTGGGAGCCGATACGCGAGAATGGGGAGTGGCAATCACGTCTGACAGGCGCATATCTCGGGAGAAATCGCGAAGATTGTTGCGTATTATGACTGAGAGGGATGAAGCGTCGTTGCGGGCGCGGGGGAGTCGAAGGACGACGGGAGCAAAATAGAAAAGACTATACCATGCTTCGACGTCGTTATCAGATGAAACTGCTGTGAGTACACGGGTAAGAGCTTCAGCCACTTGTCTCCTGACTGATTTTGGTACAATTCGAATCAGCCTAGTTCGCCCCATAACAGCTTGAATATCCTCCAAGATTTGTGTCGGTTGCAAACGGGGGGACTCAGAGGTTGGGGAGGTAGTGTCAGTGGCGGTCGAGTGTTTAGCTGATATATGTCTTGTTAGGCCACGCCGCGTGTATCGACCGTCGCATAGTGGGTATTTAATAGTAGATGGAGTAGCGCGTGACGCTTCTCCGCCTTGAGCTGAGTGATTATAGTCATTCATGGTTGTACGATTCGTCGTAGGTTGTCCACTAACGGTAGCAGCTGTAACAGCGGCTCCAAAAGCTCTAATAAAGCCTTGAATTTAGCCGATATCTCTGGGCTTAACCCTGTAAGAATTTGAGACAGTCCGAGAGAGGTGCTTTTGGAGCACGGCACAGCCGGAGTCGCCTTACGTGTACGCCTGACGGGTGTTTTGATTAAAACAGGCGACCTGCGGCGTGACCGCGCTGACGATCTTCCGCTTTTTTTGGTGGGGATTGATATGGGCGCCGGGAGTAGCAGCTGTAGGTGTAGGGTCGTTGTGTGACTGAGATATTCCGCGGACGACGCTAGCGTAAGAAGGTTGTTTTGGAATCTGAGTTGTGCTGTCTGCAGACAGGGCTGATGTGGGAGACACATCGGTGATCTCCGCCGGGTGCAGCACCTTCACCTGTTGCAGTGTGCGGGCTTCCAGTATAATTCGGTTTCTTTCCCGAAGGTAAGCCAAGCGAGGGCAGGCAGACGAGCCCGCCGCGTGGGCACCACGACAATTCACACATCTCGCCGAATTTGGGCAGTATTGTATACGGTATTGTATACCACACCACCTGCCAGTCCCCCGCTGGGTCTCTGGGCCACGGTGGCGAGGGCCGCCACTTTGTCGTAGGCATTTAACAACCTAACAAGTTGTTCGATAATGCTGCAGTTATGCTGTTCCGCTCCGTTATCGAACACATGACCCAGCACTCAACCTCAACAGCCACGGAACCCCCTCTTCCCTCCTAAGCGTCGCCCACCAGAGGTGATAAGAGAATCAGCGGATTATGGCGGTCCTCGTAGTCCAATCGTCACGAGACGACCTTATTTGACCTTTGCTTGGCCAACAACATATAAGTGGAATCGGCCGTTTGCGGCCTCATGACGTCATTATCCGGGACATCCTATGACGATACCACCAAAGCAACTGGCCACCAGGCTGATAGCCGAATGCGTGACGGCTTGCGAGAAGTGGCCTTATAGGGCACTCATCCCCTGGCCAGTGCTAGAATAGAGGCAGAAATCTGCCAGCTACTGACGGCTAGCGAGGCCGTTCCTATAGTGCGAGGGAGCTACGCCAGAGCCGCACTACGGTCTGCAGGTACGCGTTGATGAAGGTGACGCCCCCTACAGCCCGGTCGCGTTAGGCTCAGCGATCTACTCTGATTGCGAGCAATAGGTGCAGGCCCTAAGTCTGGGATAGATTACCCACGTACTTGAACTGCTAAAGATCCTGCCACAAGGCTGCTACCTGCACGGCACTCAGGGCGGCCGCCCTCCTCTGTCGTAAATGCGGATTGCCAGGTCCTGCGGCGGCTGCTTGTGAGGCCAAGACGCCAAAAATGGCAGTATAATTCGACACACTGTATTGTGTGCGAGGTCTCGGGCCACAGGGCCGTCAGTATGACCTGCCCGTCTTATTATTATACAGCAACTAGAATCGTCGCGTAAGCGAAGGGAGCCTATCCCACCTGGAGAGTCGAACACAAGTGTCTTCGCACAGCCCAGGCCTGACACCCTATCAGAAGCATCCAGACCCGCTGAATCGCCGTCGGATCGGGACAGGCGACAATTTTGCCGTAGAAGTTTTGCCCCGATAAAAGACTGGCAACAGGTGGGCAACGGCTCTCAGATTGAAAGCCCCCAGAAGGAGTAAATAATTAAGTCTCCAAGTGAACCTCAATCGGTGCCGGGCGGCTCACGATCTACTGGGCACATACACTACACAGCATCAGGTGGGCCTCTGCCTTATATGAGAACCAAATTTGTACATCTCTTGTTTTTCACCTAACATGTACACTAATGCACAAAGGAAGTCTCTTGACGTCCATTATTTATTTACAGGTATATACGTTTTGACATGTCAGCATACATTTTTCTATAAACAACTTGACTGATATAGTATATACATTTTTTCTTTAGTGTAACATACAGATATTTGCCGTCCGGAAAAGACGGTCCCATAAAAAAAAACATATCGGGTACGTGCCGGGAGCAGCCCGCCTACGTTATGGTCGATAAATCAGCCGCCGCAGCGTCGTTACGGCAATAACCCCCCCCCCCCCCCCGCGCAAGCGGACTTGTGTTGACCGTCTACTTCCTCCTCATATCTCTTATCTTCTGCTACTCGGCTTGTTCTCAGTTTGCTATTGGGTTGGATCGTTTTCAAAGAACAAGAGCCCCGGCCTGGATTTCATCAGTCCTCGACTCCTGCAAGACCTTCGTTCACTAACTCTCGGCTGCTTATCCGACGGAATTTGTAAGGCCCTATCAAAGGTATTAGACCTACTTTGATAGAGAACTTTACATTCAAGGCGGTGTCCCCTCATCTTTGGTGCGAGGCTCTTCGCACCGAAGATGAGGGTACACTGCATTGACGACACAAAAGATCCTTCTTGCAGAGAAAAATGATATATAGCTCTAACCAAATACTTTTGTGGCGTTCCGACGTTTACCCTTTCTAAAGACGATTCAAAACAACCTACCTTTACTGTTCGTTGCCTCTTTGCTTGCCATGACCTAAACCAAAATACAACAGTTCTTGCATGATCAGGATTTTTAAGCATGTGTGAAACAACAAATGACTTAAACAGTTGAAGGCAGCAGAAACATCCAAAAAGACACCGAGGCAAAATTGGTTGTTTTGGAAAGATTCCTTTCGATCTCCTGGCAGAAATAAGCGACGGCAAATCGAGTATGTCTTACAAAATCTACATTGATTCATCGAAGATAAACTATTCGAACTAAGATCCTAAGTAATTCGCTCTTATTAACGAACTAAGATCCTAAGTAATTCGCTCTTATTAACGAACTAAGATCCTAAGTAATTCGCTCTTATTAATACTTAAAGGAATAATTGTGGACGTTTTTAATCCAGCTGAAAAACACCAGTCATCAGGAAATGGTTTATACATACGTTAATAAACGAGCAAGAGTGGCGGAACAGCTTTAGCAATCTGTTTGGGAAGCTGTTAGAGCATCTATTGTTATCGTTGACTAGCAAAATGTTGAAAGCTTTATGAGCTGTATTTTAGTGCGACCGGCGTCATACGGGTTTAGGCAGCATAAATAGGCAACTTTGTCAAGAAACAAGCTAAAGCTTTTTCGATTATAAATCCTTACTAAGGTTAAGAGAGCAGATAGGGCCTCTGTAGCCGGAAAACATATTCCTGATACGAACACTACCACAGGGTAGTGATCCGGGAACAGCCTGGTACACCACCCGGTACAGCAGATCTCTAAAAAACCCTCGCAATTTCTAACAGCAATGTGGTCAGTATACGTACTGGAAGCACGACAAGCCACTTGCTTGACGACATACAATATGTTTCTTGCAGAGAGAAATGATATATAGTTTTAACCAATTGCTGTACATGGCGAAGCCGAACCCATTGAAAATAACCTGTCTAACAAGCCTAGCAGGACATACTTATGCGTAACACGATTGGAATACATACCGATAACAAACACTTCGAAACCGCATCCCTTTAAATGTACCTGGAGAACCCGTACGTTACTATCATCATAACTCTTAGCAATCCTAGAGAGTTTTCTCGTTTCTTGTTCTAGTTTCTCGTCCTGACCCAATCAGAGTAAAATCGGGGATGCAGCGTACCTCGTAATCACTTGATTTTAACCATGTTTTATTTATGACTACGACGTCTAGCCCAGAAACTTCACCCAGTGTGAAGAGCAGCAAAATCACAACAAGTTAGTGACTTTATACCGCACCGAGTTTCGACTTTATATTCGGGCGATTCTAACCATACCTGGCATTGTCTTACAATCGTTGGGTTCCTTGAAATAATGTACTTTAAACTCCATCCAATGTCATGGCCATGTTTGCGTTTTACAAAGAAGAATAAAACTCCAGTTATTCTGCTAAAGTAACTCTAACAGGGTGTAATTGCATTAAAGGGCTCTTCACACATTCTACGGCTTGCAAATATATAGCATTTAAAGTTCTCATAACGGGCTTTAACGCTGCAGCCATGCTTTTATTTGCCCAATGCACTTCCGACTTTAAAGGCATCCTTTTTTGCCAAACGCTTCTTCGTCATTAAGGTCCGTTTGACCATTTGCTTGTGAGGAATTGTTACAGTTCGCGGAAGAATGATTTATATGTACTTCTGGGCCAGCCGCAGTGTTTACAACAAGTGAGCCCACGAGAGATGCGTAAGAGCGTCTGGAAACTTCCGACGTGCTAGGATGTACAGCAGATAATTCTAACGTGTCGATGCAAGGACTTAATCACCTTAAGAGCCGTGGTGAAATGCCCTACACTAACTTATTGCAGTAATCCATCAATTGTGTCCTGTGAGCTAATATGTCCTCATTCGAAACGCCTCGGTCAACCCGAGCGATCCGTGAACTGTTGATGTCCAAATCTCTACAACTTGTGGTGACGCGAATGCCGAGAAGCCCAGTAAACAAAAACATTTTGGACATCTAAACATAAATGAAACCTAATTTTGATTCAGGTTTAATATTAGGACATAGCCGAAACACCTCATTACAGAGGGCGAACATGGTGTCATGGAAGGTCCGCTGCCGAAATGTATTTTACCGTCACAATCGTGCTCTTAAATTATCATCAGATATCACCTGCCTTGATCTTGTTTAGTATGAAATGGTGACCTGGTCTAAGTGCGCTAACTTAATTCAGTGTAACTTTGTCCATCCAAGTGGTTGCGTCTGCCGTTCCTTCGGTAGTGTGGGCATTTTTCTTAACAAGTATAAAGCGATAGTTTAGTCCAACCTGATTAGCTAGATTGATTACAAAAGACATTTAAATGTCATCCGATCATTCTAACAAAAGTTCCATACCTTGGTATCGCTACTCTGTAGATGTTATGGCTTTGATCGAGGATTATCTCTTGATATTTTAACAGTTGTTATTATAAGTGGAGGAACCTGAATGTAATAATGCACATATATGAATTTTAATCTTGTCACTCATTTAAGTAAAAAAACGAGTATCTGAAAACAGCATGTTTTGTGAAGTATTTTTTTTGAAGAAACATTCTGAAGATATTAGTTTGAAGATAGGGCTGTGTCTCGTAACATCCAATAATAAATTCAATTTTGCAAGTTGTGTCGCATTACGTCTGATAGTATTGTTTTAAATTAATAAACATAAGAGTACACACATAAATAATGAATAAGTAATGAATACCGTTGATTAAGTTTCTCTGGAAATTATAAACAAGCATCTAACATCACCATGAGTTTTTGATCTTGTTGAAAACATTTTTATTAAATGCTGCAAGAGACCGCTTGCAGAATTAACAGTAAAGCAACATGTGGATCTGTGTCAACTTGCGTATAACTACTGATCTTGTTCTTACCGTAATTAGACGAAATCCAGGTCGGAATCTGTCTCTGATTGCAGAGAGTCCTCGTGCTTAAAAAAGATGGCCTGCGAGAAGGGCATGCGTGGCAAACAAACAAAAAACGGTGGCCAATGTTGCCCAAAGGACACTGTTTTGCTTCTTGAGTATGCCCAACAGATTATCTTTGTCCGAAGGTAAATATGCCTAAAAGACATTCACAACAAATCGCTGTGTGTGACTTTTTTAATACTGTGAGAACCAAATTCTAGATAATAATAATAATAATAATAATAATAATAATAATAATAATAATAATAATAATAATAATAATTGCTGCCGTTCTACCAGGCTGTAAGCAAGTTAACCCGGCCGAGTTAGAAGTTCTTGGGGCTCCACTTAGTCCACAAAGTATCTACAAGACCTTAACAGAAAAACGCCGGGCGTTGCTGCAGACACGGCCTCGTTTGTTGGCCATGCACTCACAAGCTGCACTATGTCTTTGGAGATATAGTTTAGGTTCCCCGAAATTCAACTACACATTGCGCACCTCACCGACAAGCCAATGTCCCGACGCCCTGCAAGCGTATGACGACTCTACGAGAGACATACTGAGTGAAGTCCTTAACATCGATTTCACGGACGATACGTGGCGAAGAGCAAGCCTCCCCATAAGAGAAGGTGGACTGGGTGTTCGATCAGCAGTAGAATTGGCACCCATATGTTACGCAGCGTCTGTGCTAGAATTCAGCCCGCTGGCAGAGGCGCTAGTCGACCCGAGTGCTTACCACCGGCTGCACATAGCTAAGCAGGAGGCAGAGTCGCTTGTCAAGCTGAAGTTGGATCCAGGTCCTTGGGAGAAACGTGTAACGCAGAGAGTGCTTGATAACTACAGATGTAAAGTTATAGCCCGTGAGATCACCGAAAGCCTTGAGTCTTCTACGGAGAAGGCAGTCTTCTTGGCCGCACGAGACACCTTCAGCGGTGGATTCCTTAGGGCTCTCCCGTCGCCACAGCTCGGCACCATGCTGGACAACGTCTCATTCCGCATGGTGTCGGCTCTCAGAATCGGCGGGTCGATATGCGAACCACACATTTGCAAGGCCTGTGGCAAACCAGTAGAGAAGAATGGCCTCCACCCGTTGAGCTGCATTAAGAGCCAAGGTTCCTGGCTCCCAGGCACACAGAAATAAATGCAGTGATTCAAAGAGCTCTCCGGAGGGCGGGAATACCTAGCATGCTGGAACCCAGACTAGGACTTCATGACGATAAAAGGCCCGACGGTGTCACTATTCCGCCGTGGAAAAAAGGCAAATGCCTGGTTTGGGATGCGACAGTCTCCTGCACAATCGCACCGTCTTATGTGTGCCACAGCGCTACCGAGGCGGGATGGGTGGCCAAACACGCAGAGAAAGAAAAGTGGCGTAAATACACAGAGTTAGAGTCTAGATACAATTTCGTGCCGATTGCAATGGAGACAATGGGCCCAGTCAGCAGAAGAACAAGGACATTTATTAAAGACTTAAGTGATCGAATACAAGCAAACACCGGAGATGCACGCGAAGGCGACTTTCTGAGGCAGCTGCTTTCATTGGCAGTTTGCAGAGGAAACGCCGCGTCGATATTAGGTGCGATGGGCTGACGACAGCAAGAAAGAAACTATAAAATAATGAGAATACACATTCACACCTCACAATTGTATTGTCCTAACACATAATAATAATAATAATAATAATAATAATAATAATAATAATAATAATACCACTTTGGGATACAACTAAGCAGAAGTAGACGACGCTCAAGCGTAGTCTAGGGGACTAGTGCGCTTGTCATGGTTGTCATTTACCGGGGTGTCGCCGGTTCCATCCCTGTTGTTGATCAAATTTTCTTTGGGCGATGCTCACTAAAAAGCAGATGATAAAACCATACCGCTGAGAGTCAGCGGCCATGCTGCTACAAGGACTGTTGGGGATACCCTAGATATCTTAACACGTCCGGCCCTCGGTGAATTAAAGGTGTACCTCAGGTTAAGTTTCAAGCCCGTAGGAAACGGAGGATAGTCTAGAACTAAAAACAACGTCCTTAAAAATAGTTTTTAATTCTATACGACGCTGAAATTGCGCTTCATTTTCCCTCCCAAGCAAAATAAATTATTCACAATACTCTAAGGCGCAACGTTATTGTTTAAAATGAAGATTTACCCGTGGTTGTGTATGATGGCTCGGCTACCATCTTTCTGATAAATAACCGTAACCGTAAGTAAGGTCACTAACTATTGCGAGAAGTTACAGCACTTGCTAATTAGCCTAAAATATGCTACGGCATTTGTCCAGAAGTCAGGTATCACCAGCAAAACCGTGGACGACAAAATTGCAAATTAAGAAAGAACGCTATACAGGTATGTGACTCCGAATTAGATAGTCAATATACAAATATAAGGTTGCGCACATAGGGGCACTAACGTGTGTACCCTGTAATTCTTTAATGATACCCTAGTCCGTGATCTAAGGTCTTCTGGCTATCCTTGTGTTCTCAAACCCGCAGGTTTGTATACAGACGATTCCCGTCGACCTAAAGGAATGATCCTAACAGACTTTGAGGGTGGGAGGGCACTCATCTGGGAGGCTACCATGACTGATTCTGTAGCGCCCTCAATGGTCAGTCACGGCGCCGCCTACTTATGGTGTTTCGCAGGCGGAGAAAATTAAGTGTCAGAAGTATGCATCTATCGATCGATTTTCGACCTTTTGCCTTTGAGACCTTAGGGGGCCCAAATCAAATTACTAAGAGCCTTATTCCTTACTTAGAGAGGTATGTAAGTGTCTCAGATTGGCCACGAGGGACCTACGCCCTAGTGATATTTTTCCGGTAAAGGCTGTTATTAAATACACATTGTGGTAACACCAACACGTTGCTCGGCACTGTGTCCACATGGGCGACACCAGGCCTGGACCTAGGGCTAAGGAAGTTTGTCGTCAAGATCACTGAGGGACAATTGTTTGCACCCAATTATAAGTTCAATAAATGCGCTTTCTACACATCCAACGAGCGATGACTCGACGCACGTGTGCCGACATATGCTTAAAAGAGGTGTGTGGCAACTTACGTATAACAACGGATCTTGCTCTTAACGCAATCAGACGAAATCCTGGTCAACATTTTTCTCTGGTTGCAGAAAGTCCTTGTACTTATGAGAGAAGGGCGCCCACTAGAAGGGCGCACGTGGCGAGCGAACAGAAAACAGTGGCTAATGCTGTCCAAGAGACACTGCTTGGTTTCTTTAGCATATTCAACAGATAATCTCTGTCTGAAGGTAAATACGCCTCAAAAACATTAATGGAAATTTAGTGTAAGTTACTTTTCAGTTCAATGACAATCACATTTTAGACCGCGATAATATAAGAATCATCGCAACAAATTGGGTGTTTATGTTATTGTTTATGAATTTAACAAGTTTGACCGTGCATATAACATTTACTGCATACATGGTATGACAATTAAATTAAATATATTTTCTTTTAGAGATGCGAGTACCCACATGGGGTAGAACAAAGCAAAGGTAGAAGCAGCTAGAATCGTGCTTTATCTCGTCCAAGCAAGATGGAATGCTCACAACACTCGTGGGTAAAACGTAGTTGTACGAAACCAATAGTTGTGTAAGATGACTCGGCCACCACCTTTCTAATGGATGACCGTCACCGTAAGTGAGGTCACAGACGTTTGGGAGAAGCTACAGTGCCAGTAAAAAAGCCAAAAAACATGCTACGGATCTTGTCCAGCAGTCAGATATCACTAGCAAAGCCGTTTATGATAAAGTTGCGAGTTAAAAACGCAGATCAGAACATTAGGTATGTGATCCCGAACTTAGTCAATATACAAACACGAAGGTCGTCTTTTGTTTACGATCTCAACAGTGCGGACGTGTTCGTGTGTGGCTCTTGGAAAGTATATATAAATTTAGAATTTAGTGTAGAAATCCATAGACATCCGTGAGCTTAGCAACCTTCAAGACTAGAAGAGTTAACTAGCGTGAAATTCTGCTGCTAACTTTGGTGCACATTAACTATTTAATCAGTGTATACCTGAATATCTATTGTCATCATCATCATCGCTCAATTCTAGTCACTGCCAGCACCCTGTCGCCATTAGCACCACTTGTAATGATCAGCACTCTATCGTCAGCATCATCACCTTCATCATTGTTGTCGTCGTCAGCTTTTCTTCTTAAAACACCTTAACCACTACCATCATCATCCTTATCATCACCATTGGAACAACTTCACCACCATCATCATCGGAAGGCTACTGCTAAGGTCAGACCGGAGGCTATATGTTTTTCGACAGAGAACAATTTACTGGAGATACAGTTAAACGCTGTGTGCGATGCTCTCGCCGGTCACATAGAGGGGAAGTAGAGGAACCGCGGTTTACCCGAAATGGCCAACTCCTTATTGTGACGGATGACGAGGATGACAAGGCTGTCCTGCTTAGTTTGCAGTTCCTAGCTGGAGTACCGGTCTCATCAGGGTTAAGCGACTTTCGTTGTCAGTAAAAGGAAAAATTACCAGAGTCCATCTGTCTCTGAATGACGCGACAATATCCAACGCATTGAGGCCCTGCGGGGTAATAGAAGCCTTTAGGGTACGCTTTAAGAATATTAGAAACAGCGAGCATTGTCATGCCGACCGACTAGGTTATTTTTACCCTCTTGGGCTACAGTTTCCCAGTGCAGGTGTGCCTCGGCCTGAAGACCCACGGAGTTCTCCTGTACCGTGATCCACAACAATGCTACTAGCGCTACAGCTTCGATTACATCAGACCCGATTGCCCATTGCCGTCTTTGAGCTGCCGTCGCTGTGGATCCACCAAACATATCCGGAAGGACTGCACTAATCTCGCGGCCAATGTGGCTTAAAAATTGGTGGAAATCGTGAAAAAATGGTGCTGTCATCGAATTTGTCCTGTCGTCGTTCCGTCTGGGTTAAGTCGTGTCGCTATAGCGCTAGGCGTCATTCACGTCACTTCGCCATCAACGACGTTATCTTTCGCGCTTTTCACTCGGCCCACATTCCGGCAGTGAAAGAGCCTGTCAGCCTCAGTCGGAATAGCCAGCTGAGGCCAGACAAAAAACTTACACCCCCTGGGCTCGTTAGAGATATTACAGTGTCATGTACGACGGTCAAAAGCTACCTTTAAAACACTAGCCGTAAGGTGGGTACGGCCGCCCGACTCGCAGGGGACCGAAAGTTGGCGAAATACCAGGAATTAGCGTTGCAATTTATAGTTCAGCCGGCCATCATAGAGACCTATGGCCCGATTGGAGCGGAGTCTATAAATGTTTTTTAAGGGACTGGGTAAGAAAGTCATCGCTGCAACTCAGGATTCTCGTGGCGTGATGGAACGGAACACTACAATCCCACGGGTCACTATTGACGCCGCCCTGTCGGATGCGCTCAAATGTGAAGCCAAAAGGGCAAGTGTTTTCGCTCGAAATATTATATCACAGTAATACACAAGGGATATGGCCATTCTTTTTGTATTATTGTGGCTTTCAACCTGTAGGCGTTTAGACCGGGCTTGGTTGGCTTGAATACTATATTTAGGGAAAAGCCTTGGAATCGTCAGCAGACTGGAACGCATTATTGAGATTTTATTAAAGAAGCCGGCTTTAATGCCTTTCAGTGCCCTGAGGGAAAGAAAGCCTTAGTTAGGTTCAAAATTCGGTGTGTCTATTACGATTAAACTTTATATGAAGAATGAAGACATACGCAGAAAACTAAACAAGCTTGATGTTAAATTAAATCTCTTTTCCATAACGTTTCTTCCATGACAGCGCTCAAAAATATAATTAAATATAAATTGGTGTACTATCTGGCATTTACGTGCTCCGGTGCATACTATAGCGCAGCCTTCACAGAATTTCGGCTCAGATGGATCTGTTATTCCTTCGTACGGCAATCTTGTTATATGTTGATCATATGTTGATCATGTCTATCTTCTTACGTTCTCACAGCAAACAGCAAAAAGTGTTTAAAAAGATAACTTAGTTTTTTGCCTCTGATAATTATGACACTTGTGATATTTAAGAGGTATACCAGCGTCAATGTATACTATTTTGTTAACGTGTTTATACAAGTGGGAGTAACTATGACTCTCTTACCGGCCCTGGTCTGCTGGTACGCGATTTCCGCGCGCTGCGGGGACCTTCACTAGCCCCTATGTAAGTTAGTCAGACGGTACAAACTCCCAACAGTAACACCTCCCGTGTTTTAACTAACCGGGGGGCAAGGCATACGATGGATTTGGGTGTCAACGAATTTATATTGTCATCCTGTCGTGGCCCATTCGAGGGCTGTTAAGGCTATTGCCAATACGGGGGGACCGTTCTGCACGAGGACCCCCGGGCAGGACGGTTAATGCTCCGGGTGACACCCGGTGGTACCGTCCGGGACGCCTGCTGCCTTGGCTTAATAGGCAAAACGAGTGAGAAGTGGCCACATGAAAGCAGACCACCGGTCGAGAGGACCTTCTGGCCCCGTAATCACGGGGAACCCCTGCGCTGGAGTGGGTCTAACTCCCCTTAGGGGGACGGTGCAATATTCTGGTGTGTAACGCGGAATCGCGAGGTAAACGCGTCTAATCGGTACGGTGGAGTAGTGTGGTACCCCCATTCCGAACCTCGATGGGGGGAGGGTGGGGGAGCTGCTGGCCTGTCTATTCGGGCTGGCGGGCACTCCCGTCATAGGCTCGCGCGTAATAAATCGCGGGCGGCGGGAGTGTAAGTATTTCTCTCTTTTGATATATATATATATATATAAAATAAATATATATATATATATATATATATATATATAATTGAAGTCTTATCATTCCAATATATATGCATAGATAATGGACTGATGAAACTTAAATTATAAACTTCAGACAAAACATTTCACAACCACATATAATTTAGGGTAGCACTTACCACTTCCATCCAAAATATGGGAAATATTATTTTCGGAACCTTTTCTGTTTCCAAAGGTATCAGCTTTAGATTAGTCTGAGCCCGTATTCTCCTGTCAATCGTTGTGCCGGATTTCTAGAAAGAAAAATCGCGGTGTAATAGAATGTTTTTGATTAACTTATCTCCAATGAATTATTTCAATTAGGCACAAAATGTCATGTAGTTTTTCAGTAAAGCTGTAGTTACACATTTAGATGGTCTGAATATCCGAACAATATTTATAGGGTTATAGGCAAATGAGCTTTTTGGTTTTAAGCTTTTAGCTGGTATTATAAATCCAATAGCCCTAATTTATCTTTATGGAGAGGTAGGCGATGTCCGGCGACTGTCCGTCCCGACGGCAGTGGCGCTTTTCTACCTCAAGATTGTTCCGGCGCTAATGTATGGTCTTGACAGAGTATGGGAACACCTCACTCGGGGAAACTTTGGTTTGCTTGAAAGGTGTTTTACAATGTACATGAAGCGAGTACTTTGCCTGTCAATGCGGGCAAGGAGCCGCTTTGTGTACCTAATGTCAGGCTGTGCCCCGGTTGTTGAGATAATTCGATTGAGGTTAAAGACGCCGCGTACAGTACCATTCGAAAGCTTTATCTCGGAATGGGAAAATAAAGCTGAACAGGTCCGACGAGAGGTTAGAGACCTGGATATTTTCAGGGCCTCTCACCTCTGGTCTGGTCTTGCATGTGACAATCGCCACGTCTATGCCAGATATATAGCTCATGGCTATCATCACCTGGTTTGTTCGAATGCGAGCTTCCACGAGGAGTACACCGAGTGCGTCTGTCGACTGTGCTCTCAGGTGTATACGAAGTTTCATGCGTCTGCCTGCCTGACCCTTGCGAAGAGATCACTGCACTGCCTCTCTCAAATGACATGCCGCGAGTAGCTGACGATATAATTGTGTAATCTGTAGAAGTGTTTATGTTATATGCATACTCAATATTAGTGAAATAAATAATATGAGATAAATCTAAGTGAGACAATACGATAACCTAAGGCCTTAATTTACGGCCTGCAATAGGCTGACCAATTGCACTGACTTTAGCGGTAGGAAGCCCAATGCGATTAGTAGTTACTGCAAGTATTCCGTGATAAACTTTTTAAAAAGAAGTCCGTGTGTTTAAAATTTAAACGTTGCCTACCAAGCAAGCGGTGGTTCTAGCCGATCGCTAGTCCAGTCTGGCCGGGCTTCCTGGCGATAGAACGTCTGCTCAAGCGCTGTTGGTTGTGGTAGCGCCGGTGACTGCTGTGTCGGTCTAATCAGGACCAGTCTGAGTTCAATCTCCAGTGTTTTTTTTAGTTTTTTATTCTCTAAGAAACTCAAAAGATGAATGGCAAATTTATTTATATAACTCGGCTATGTTAGCACTTTGGAGTGGACAATTGTCTCCGCGCCAACGTGTGCTTACGGGTTTTCTAACCCAGGGTTAGGCCAGTTCAACAATGTCCCCCGAACAGCACGCTGCATTTCCTTGTTAAATATCGAGCGACAGTCTCTGACGCAAGAACTCGGATGCTCTCGAGTCTCCTGTCGAAATATTAATACTTCTACCTACGCGCTGAATCAGTTTGAGCGTAAGGGGGCCTGCAGTTCCCATAGTCTCGCCATAGAACGCCAATGGACACAATTCGTGCGGATAATCCACACTGGAATATTTTCTGCATTTGTTAGCCTCAGCTAACCTGGAAGCATGACCTGCTCGGTCTGCACCTGCACCAACCACCGAAGGGGCTAATGAGTCGGTTACAGTTGCGTCCCAAACAAGCATGCGGCCACGCTCAAAGGGCGTCAAAGTTATGCCGTGAGGTTTTTTTCCGTCGTCCCTCGATAGACCCGGGGGCTCTAGAACACATGGGAGGCCGGCAGATCGAAGTGCGCGACTAAAGTGGAGTGACGTGCTCGTCGGCCTGCACTTAACGCGCATGACAGGCCATGATAGGCCAAGCGCGTCCACAAAATCACCACAACGACATCGGTGGGGCACGACTAGGTCAACACCAAGCCGCAGCCCTGCGCTTATGCGCGTGGTCTCTCGTCCAACAGAGTCCCAATTCGCGGACATGGTAGGGCGTGTAGGCAAGCCCCGGCCCCTTGACTACTAACAGCTCAAAGCCTGGCTTTATCAGTAACAGAAGGCGCTCTATTAATCAGGTTTGCTAGACGCTTTTCTTGTAGGGGGGTTGTCCAATTGCCCTGGTTAGCCCAATCGTCGGGAGGAAAATCAAATAACAACGACAAGTCGCCGGTCAGTTTTTGAAGTTCACCGTTATAGGCGTCCCACCCATCGCTATCCAATAATGCTTTAACCCTATCCGCCGCCTGGGTCATTGACGACACGATTGCAGGTCCTGCCATTATGACCGCGTCGGGCATACCTAGGCCGCCTAAAGAAACCGGGATAATTTCCTGTTCTCTTGCCGCAGCGGTCAGCTTAAGATTTAGTATGATCTCTAAAATGTTTAAGCTAAGTCCAATAAATTGCTGTAAACGCTCTGCTGTGTTAACCTCGTGACTAAAACATAAGATCTAAGAAGGAATAAGCCGCAGTGGGCCCCCAATTGAGGTAGTCTGCCCGCCGCGAAGTCAAGTTTGTCTTTTTGACTATCTAATGCTTTTGCATTGTCTTCCGGCAACAAGAGGACACCAAGCAGCTCCAGGTGAACCTTGTCTACTACGCGACAGCCCGGAAGTAAGTCAAAGAGGTTAGTTAAATCTAACGGCTCAATTTCGTTGTGGGTTGTGACATACACTTCATATTTGACCGTGTTCAATGTCAGATCGCTAATAGCACCAAATTCAATAACTTTCCGTATGTCGTCAAGTACGGTCGGGAGATCCCCGCCCAGAACCTTGTCATCCAAGTACCAGGCATTAAGGAGAGACTGCAGTAAATCCACCAATTCCTTGATACACAAGCAAAACAGTGGGTGACCCAGGGGATCACCCTGCTGAAGACCTGTCTGCGATAGCATAGCGCTGTGGGGCATTACCAGGTATGATGGTCCTGAACCATAACCAGGTTCGTCTGGTGAAACAGTAATGGTGCCCACGACTTGACGGCTTGAAGCAAATGGTCTCTCCGGGCGCTATTGAAGGCGTTTCGGATGTCCAGCTTGACCATCACCGTTGGCACTTTGCGCGATTGCAAAAATGCACGGGCACAGTGGACTACTACCTCGGTACCCCCCGGAGTAGCGAATTCCTAGCTGATGTTGGCCAAATGTTGCTGAAATAGTTTCCATATTATCGTAGCTGCCGATTTTGGCCGTCAGTCTGCGAATGACTGACGAACAGGCGATTGGACGTAATAAGCATCTTTTTTTTAATGCAAACATCCTTGCCCCAAAGATGAGTGGTAAAAGGCAATACGGGGGCGAGCCCAATCTGAGTACATCCACCACTTTAGTAATGGCGTCTGCTAGTCGACCGGCCGTGCTGCCCAGCGCACCAGACAACAAGTCCTGCAAGAGACGGGGTCGTATGAAGTCTAAGCCGGCAGCTGAACTTCTGCTAAATGTCTTCATCGCACTCAGTATCTCTTCACGTGAGGTTGATAAAGGCAGTGTGACTGCCGGCGGTGTGGGCATGGAGAGATCCGTTGGCGCATCGGGATGTTTGGAGCGAAGAGCGTCTGTATTTTCGTTGGCTGGCGCTAACATGTCCTGGGAGCTCACCAATCTGGCAGCACCGGAGATGTCGCCTTCTGACAGCTTGACCTTCACTCGTCTGGGGAGGTCATCGTCGAGATGGGCTATTACTTTGCGTCTTGATCCCTCGTGTGTCAGATCCCTGAGCCTTAATCCTGATGAAAAGTTGCGACAAGAATTGCGCATCCGTCCTGGCTCGAGGAAGTCGCAACATGACTGGCGCGAAGGAGAACAAGGAGTACCAGGCGAAGAGGTCGTTGTCATTGGCGACATTTAGGAAGACCTTAGTAAGCTCCTTCGCTACAGTTGACCGCACAGATTTAGGTAGAATGCGTAACAGTTTGGCATGACGCATGTTTGCCTAAATATTGATGGGTAGTGTGTTAACATCAAGGTCTTCTGCCAGAGTCTGGTGGGAAGTGGGCGGCCCGTTGACGGCATCAGCGTGTTTGACCGATATATGCCTGGCAAGACCTCTCCTCGTGAAGTTACCTCTACACACAGGACATAAAGCCCAGTTGGGTCACCGACAACAAAAGCATGATCGGCCTCCCTTCCGTTTGGGTTCTCGTTATCTGGCATTATGATGTGAAGGCGTTGAGCTTCTCTGCAAGTGGAAGGAGGGCCAATAGAGGTTTTAGGGCCTCTGCAATCGTCTTCAAAGTTGCCGCCAAATCAGGACTGATGCCCTCTAGCATCAGAGCGACGTCTGTTAAGGCGCCTCCAACATCTCTGCGCGGCGTCTTGAAATAGATATTTCTCTTCGTGATAAATTTAGAAGCGCGCCGCGGCCGAACTTGGCGACTCCTGTATGCCTTGGCTCGCTTTTGTTTGAGCTTTGATAACGGTCGCGGATTAGGAAGAAGCAGCTGAGGCGAGGTGCTTTTTTGCGTGGCAGATATGCATTTGATAATTGCTGCGTAGGAAGCTTTGCTATTGCTAGAACAACCAGTTTGTATGTTTTCTGCGACAGTGGCTGTGACGTCCGGTCCTTCCGTAATCGATGCACTGAGGTGCGCTGCAGTCACTTTCTGAAGAATTCTGGCCTCCAGTATAATCCTGTTACGCTCACGGAGGTAAGCCACACGCGGACAAGAAGGCGATCCGGCCGCGTGAGGGTCACCACAGTTTACTAAACGCCAAATGATCAGATCCTCCACATTTCTTGCAGGCCTTGCGAAGAGTGCTCCTGTCCACTAGATGTCCCACCCGTTGACAATTGTAGCATAATTTTGTTACTCAGGCTCCAGTACGACTGAGTGGGTTTTGCACCCCAGGAAGACAGATACCGGCGGATGGCGGCAAACATCAGTATCACTTTGCTGAGTGGGGTTTTACCAGCGTGACCTGTGCGGAATAACCGTCGAGCGTGCACCACACTACAACCTGCTAGCTCTTCGCGTATCTCGTCGACTGTAAATGCGACATCGACGCTTTGAATTATTGCCTTGAATGATGTTAGAGCCGGGCAGGTTACTGTGACGGGTATCCACCCTATTGCAGAAAGTTGCGTAAGCTTTCTGGCCGCATCCTCTGAGTTTACCCATACGGATATAGCGGCTTTACTGCTTGATATCTTGCAGTCAGGGCAATTGGAATGAATAGCCTTACAAAACCGCAGCAATGTGCCATCTGCGAACTCATTTGAAGCAGGATCCCCGTTCGCTTTTCTCCGGATGACTACTTTAAAAGCGTTGAGTAGGCCGCTAGACGCATCGACTCTCCGTTTGTCCAACTGACGCTGCTCGCGAGATATAGTCTTCTGCTCACGCTTTGACACCACCAGCGTAAATGGTTTTTCAGGTTCATTGCAACCTGTAACCTTTTTTCGCTTACACCCTGTCGCTGCACCTTCTTCTCCAATCTCCGACGTTTCGGCACCTCTGCTGGAGCCGACTTGTGATGCTTCAGAGGATGCGCCACCAGCCCTGCTGTCGACTGGCTTCGAGACACCGGCTTGGGCCGCGATTGGTGTCTCTTTGGCAATTGTGCTTCTGAGCTTGGAGATATCCAAACTGTCAGGCGGCTTACTGCCGCTGGATTCCCCTGGCATTGTCCTAGGCTTTTAAATGTCTTAGAACAAAAAATAAATTCTAAAAAAGTAATGAAAACAAATGCCACACTTGGGATTTGAACCGGGACGTCACAGCTGGCAGTCGCAGACGCTACCACCAGGCTACGACGAGCTCCACGAGTCTAATCCACACGTAAGCAGTAGCGATCCCCGCCGCAGGCTGGTCACAGCCGTATGGCTGGCGATGACGTCGGCAAATCGAGCACAGCTGTCAGAGAGCTCTGAACGAGTCAGGACCCCCTGAAGAGTAACCAGAGTGCCTCCAGGCGTATGGCGTGCACTGTTCGAACACTCACAATGGAAAGTCTAGATGATGCAATTATCACTACGAAAATTACAATCAAACCTCTCGTAATAGTTGATTTTACGGGAGCCAACACGAAACACGACCGAACTCCACCGTATCGAACGGTGAAAAATTATTCTCTTATATATATATATATATATATACATCTTAATTTACTTATTTATTTAACATACGCATTAATGTTTGTCTTTATAATTTAATTACTTCTTTCATTTTTGTTTACTAAATTAATTTAAGCTCCAATAAGACATTGCCATGTTTTCTCGGGCAGAAGCAGCCCTGACTCGGCCACGAAGAAGGCAAAAGTAAGAGTGACAAAAATACTCTTGGCAGGGGCAACCCCAAAAAAGCGGTCTCAAACAATTATATCGACAAGATGGACACAAAGGTAAAGAGTCTGGCAGGATTTTCTCATCGAGATAAAAGAGGCCTAGGCTCGGAGGAAGGAAGCCTGATACCCTTGACCTGAAGCGGCAGGCTGAAAACATCATAGCCATAATCAAAAACTACCAAATTGAGGAGGACCCCTAACGCCTCCTTTCCTAAGAAGAGCCAGCAGCCGCCTACACGAAAGTGTCGCACCTTGAGACCAGCATCCTGAAGGAGAGCCCCTTCGGATCTTGGCTGCCCGGGAAGACAACCTTTCAGGCAAACCACATAGTAGAACATAGTCTCCCAGTTCTAGAGCACCGCCGGCAAGGCCGGCCGCAGAACGAGGGTGGTCATGTCAAGCCAACTAAGCAAATCAGGGGGGGGGGTCGGGCCCACTGCCAGGGCTCTGTTGGCGATCAGGTTTCCCAAGGATTTAACTCTTCTCCAGGACAAGGATCTCTTCGATCAAGCGCTGCTAAAGGCCAAGGCCCTCCTGGGCTCAAAAGACTTTGGACAAATACCTTGCCACACGACAAGCCAGGGGGAGTTGGCAAACTCCTCTAGTGCCTCTCTCCGGGACAGGGCCAGCACTTTGCTATCTCCCCCTCGGCGCGCAGGGATAAGGGAGAAAGCGACAATAAAAACTCAATTAGCACGATAGCAACCTTTTCCTGAAAAGATATGACCAGGGAAGCTGGGCTTTAGGGTAGACTCCAATGCCCACAGCGTCAGGGTAAATCAAGACCAGCAAAGACGTACGGTTGGTGCTGGGAGAGGCGGTAGAGGGAGGGGCCAACTTCTTTCTCCAGGCCGTGCAATCAGCCGGGGAGACGAATGTCAGCGTCGACAGCTCGTTCTTAAGGCGGCTCTTAATCAGGGACGTTACGGGGGGCACACACAAGACATCGAGGCTGCCATCCGCAGGGCGCTGTCTATCGAAGGACCGTTGACCCCCCACAAAATGGGCTACCGGCAGGTGGACCTCCCAGATCCGAGCGAAGGGGGACACGCGGCCAACGCCGCCCCTTGTTTTGAAATACAGGGAGCGACTAGAAAAACTCTGTCGTCGCGGTACCCGGTCTAACACACAGTCCCAAAACCAATCACTAAAAAAAAAAGTCGCAAGATCACCATTAAACCCCAGGCCCTCAAAAGCGTCGAACACGCAAGTAACACCCGGAACAACTAAACTGCAACCGCAGCATAGGTACTCATAACATGCTCTAATAAGTCAGCTAGCGGGCCAGAAGCCGACCTGCTGCTGCTTAGTAAACCTAACGTCCGGTGGGCGGAAAACTGGCTCTCGGACCATAAAAAGACTGCGTGCATCGTACTGGAACGTTGGAGCCAGTCCCGTATCTCCAGAGAATGCAACGGCTATGGGTTTACCTGAATTGATGAAGAGAACGTTATGCGTTTTTACTGCAGCCTGCTACTGCAGCCCCTTCTATTTTAACCAAAATCACGTCCCACTTCTTGGTATACCTGGTGATTTTTTTTTGCTGCGAAAGGGAATTGCAGTCCTCGACTGGTTGGCGGTCGAGGACCTGTCACTCTTACAACGAGTGCGCCAGCCTTCCGAAGGGCCAAACGCACCTCATGCATTGATCTGACTAAACTGCACGGTGCTACAGGACGAAGAATCTCTTAGCGACCATCTTATAAATGAATTTCACGTGACCGCTACCATGACGACAAATCTAATAACGCCGCATCCGCCCATCAGACGCCAGTAAGCCGAACGGCTCCGGAGGTCCCTCAGGGCTCTTATAGGACCGGAGAAGCCGCCGACCACAGTGGCGGGATTTTAGAGCCTCCTTGAAACGGTCTGCGAGGTCTCTCTGGGCCGTAGCATACACCGGGACGTCGCGGCACACAAAAGCACTGGTGGAGCGCCGCGCTGAGACAGAAGGCTTAAGGGCGCGGCTGCTTTTCACACGGATCCGGCGATCTCCGTCCAAGGGAGAGGCTGCCTGGCACTATGAAGAAGCTGCGGGGCCTCCTGCGCAAGGAAATCGTAAGGAGCAAGGAACGCCCCTGGATGGTCTTTCTCAAAGCGCTCTTCCCCCAACGCCCGTCCTTCGACCGCGCTCCCTACCCACAGGCTCCAATGGAGGACGAAGAGGACCCTTCAGAAGTCACCCTAAAGGAGATGTAGGATACTGCGGCACGCCTCAAACAGGAAAAGGTGCCGGACCTGGACGGTATCCAGGTGTCCGCGGTCACAACGATGATGAAAGGGTTCCCAGAAGCAGTGGCGACAGCGGCGACCAGGATGCTTTGGCCGGGTTCGTTCCTTGGCGCATAGAAGGCCGCAGGCCTTGTCCCTATGCACAAGGGCCCCCGCTCATACCGCCCCATCTGTCTTCTTGGCTTCCTGGTCAAATCATTTAAGTCTATCGTAGATGCATGCATCCAGGACTTTGCGAAGGGAAATGGCTTGGTGTCGGAAGCCCAACACGGGTTTCGCATGGGCCATTTAACTATCGCTATCATACAGCAGGTCCAGGCGCAGACCGAACTCCTCCATGAGACTCTTCAAAGACGAGATATTTACCTCGCCATCCTGCGTGGCGTCCGAAACGCCTTTAACAGCCTACCGTGGAGAGTCATCCCGGAGACTCTTCAAAGGAAGAACGCTTCTTTTTACCAACTCCGAATCGTATAAAGCTACCTAAAGGACAGAACGGTATTGTCTCACGGAATCAGTTTTAACGTAACTGCAGAAGTGCCACAGGAGTCCATACTTAGACCCCTGTCATTTTTCTATTTCAAACGTGGTTTATTCACGGAACTGCCTTATACAAGGTTTAAGTTTTCGTTAAATAAAAATAGATGTAAAAATATTAGTGAAACAACGAAGCAGGTTATCGCTCTTGCCAAAATACAGGGAGTGCTTTGTATAACCACTTTACATAAACGGTAACTGATCATCACAATGACTTCAAAACAGCATTTGGTGCGTTTATTAGCACGCCGAGTATTATCTGGGGCAACATACTTGCAAATATACACACAAACGAAGTAGCAGCATCACCATAATCCACAACAACTAAAGGCAAAAACATGTGGAAAAATATTACTAACGGGTTCAGAGTATGTGCTCCCGTGTACAACGCATAACTCTTTTGATGCCGAATACACCTAGATCACAAGCAATGCGATCTAGGTTTATCTAATCTAAGTTCTAAGTGCATCGTCCTGTATAACTTTAGCTCTCCGGAGCTAGCTTACCTACAGCAGAGTCCATTGATGAAGTTCCAGAATTGAGAGGAATTATCACGCAAGGAAGCAAAGCGATTTTGGTAGAATGCTGTCCTCGCTGCGTGGATAGCATTGAGGTAGCGGCGACGAGTGTTCAAGTAGGAAGTTTTCGAATGTACCGAATTTATTTTACGATGTCTGCGGTACAACTTCAACTTTACGGTGCAGCCACCGTAAACCCGGTGAGAAGGGAACTTGACCAACCTTGCCCGTATTATCAGGAGCAGGAAGGTCCACAAAGACAAAAGACTTTTCGTATATATAAAACAGAATTTTACTAGCGTCGAACGCCAAATTTACTTCTACTTCATCATAAATCGCTAACCACGAGGCATCTTGTAAGCGAAATAGGAACATATCAATGTTAGCCTTACTGTGACATCTTCGTAGCTTTGGGGCTAACTTGGCCAACGGTTTAGCAGCCGCGGAGTCAGCAGAGAGATACGAAAACCGGGTATGAAATCAGAGAAAACCAGAGTTTTGAAAATCGCAATTGAACAATTAGAAACAGCAGTGTGGTTTATGCACGCACCAGACTGCTTATGCGATCCACTAAAAGGGATAAGTCTCTAGCGGAAAAGAATATTGTATAGTCACTAGGCTGCGGGACCGAAGAAAGGTTGATATTTGCATCTGTCACGCACCGTGCTCAACTGTCAGGATGAGGGCTACACGGTGGGACGTACTGAGGTTTCGCTTACAAAAAGAACAACACGATAACGTAGGTTAGCACAGTAACCTCGGCAGTTTGGCGTGAGCGCGCGAAACTGCCGGTCGTTCAACTCTTTCTCTTCGATCTCTTCTTTGACTAGTCTCTGGCTGTTCTCAAATTTGTCACTGTGCCGGCCCGTTATATACGTGCCGACCAGAAGATGCATGCAGACGCGCGCTCCCGCCGCCGCTCCCGGGTTCTCTCATTCATTGATTCCTTAATACATTTTACCACAAAAATTACATAGTTCTGTGTCGTTTATGTATCTGCCATACTAAACATGCGTAACCAGTAGTGTTCAATCTTGTACGTTTCTATGTATTAGAATAATTACATGAGTAGCAGGATACAGGGGTTCCCGCATACATAGTGACTTTATGAGACCTAAAATCTAGAAATACGTCACTCGGCGGAACCCTATTAAGTTGGAGCATCACCCTGTCAGTAAAGATATAAATCGGGGTTGATCCTGTTTTCTTTATAATGTTCTCTTTTCTCGCCGACATTGCACCAACCTTGCTAAGAGTAGACAGAATATTTTCATCGATAAAACCTTCGCCAACTCCGAGCAAAATGGCTTAGTGGCAAAGATTTGCCTTGCATTCAGGAGGCCTGGGTCTGAGACCCAGACTGGCCATTCTTATTGGTTTTCATAATTTCCTATTTAGGCAAGGTGAATGCCGAAGTAAACTAAAAATCGGCCATGACATAAAAAGTACACGGGAATTAGTCTTAAGGAATCATATAATAAAACAAATAAATAAAAAAACTCCGTTAGTTCTGGCACGGTATGTATTGAGATCGTTGCATTTAATCACAACGGGAATGTCGAGGAGAGTCTACCTTCCAAAAACTGGTAATCATAGAAAGTATCTGTGACTCTTAGTTTGTTTATTAGCTGATGTCTGTGCGGGCAAGTTGGTCCGTGTCAAAAATAAACAAATAAACACAGAAGTAAATGTACAAATTTCATAATAATTGTTTGTTCTTAAGCACAAAAACGCATGGCAAACTCACCGCATGGATGTCAATATAGGTTGTGTGCTTTTGCGCATCGGGGTGTAATCCACTGACGGATTCACGCAGAGAGGGATCTCCGTTAAGGAAATGGGGCTGACTCAATACAACTGGTACCGTAAGGTTGAATCCCGCATAGGTTTCGTACGTATTCCGCAGGCTTGCGTCAAACGTCCCCTTAACGTGCGTTGGATTCGGGCAAAAGCATCTATAAGTAGATCAGATGCAGTCACTTTGTGGTTATGGAGTCAAATTTCATCTTTCAAAGGGACTCTTAAGTATGAAATGGCACTCATTCGAATCTACCTAAAGTTCATAATTATCCATTTGGCTAGAAAAAGATAGAGAGTCATCGCGGATGTATGCAAAACGTACTTATCGATATCGGGGTCTCCGGTCTCATTGAACAAATCGCTGCCTCCTCGGAAGCGAGCAATTGGTTCGTTCGTGAGCACGAACGGTTTTTCAAAATGCAGAGTCCACGGCTTATAAAGGTGAGTACGATATATCTTAATGTGCCTCGGTGGCGTTTCAAACGCTGGAAAAAAATCACCATCTGCAAAAAAAATCACATTAATTACGCAACGCTTGAGGTTTATGTAAACTCGTTTATAAATGTGTACAGTTATTATAAAAATTATCAGTGTGCTTTTCCTACTCTGTGTACTGAACGTAGTACTACTAGCGCACACATGACTATCCAGAGTAGATTAATGACTTAATTAACTGTAATTTTGCATTAATTAATTGTTGCTTTTGCATGATTTTAATCTATTGATTGACATTCGCAATTATTACACTATCAAGACGTGGTTAGGATGTTTATCTAACTACTTGTTTTAGATATAAGTATGTGCTAGTAGATAACTTACCTGTACCCTCCCTTTTGTTACAGCGTTTTCCATATCCTCTAAGAGTCCTAAAAAATAAACAATATCAGCAGTGCCTCATTTATACTCTTTACTAAGTTAAACTAATTTATATATACAATTTCAGAACGAATGAATATAACAACTATTGTTTGCTTATATTTTGGGCTGATTAGGCCAGTAGAACTAAACAGCCACACTTGCACTATGCGAGACCTCACAAGTCTTTAAATACGCTAAACTACGCGTTACGATAGTGATGCTTATTTTAGGAAATATTACTTAGGATGGTAAGCCAGGACTACTTACTTTGAATCGAGGCGCTGTATAACGTGGTTGACCCTTGCTGTATCGCTATACACCAGCACATACTCGTATGCCGGCGTGTCGTTGTATCCTGTAAAAAAGGCGTACCTACCTCGATGATATGATGGTAAAGCCCTATTGGGGTTTTCGTCCACCTCTTGATCGGTAAATCTGTAGCAATGCAATACAAAGAATCACGCATTATTATCCTAACTCATTTAAGTTTAATAATTAATTGTTGCTTATCGACAAATGGTGCTATCAAACCACATCCTTATATATATATATATATATATATATATATATATATATATACATATGTATGTATATATATATATATATATATATATATATATAAGCATTTGCAATAATGCAGAGTTCAGCGGGGGTGTGACCTAAGTATACATCCCTTGCTTCTGATGTGCTCCATCGCAGGTTAGATCAGAGAACTTGGACTTAAACGCATGCTCATGACGTTATATATAGGCAAAGTTCAATGTATTCGTATTTTTAAAATTTATATATATAGAGAGCGAGAGAAAAAGAGAGAAAAAAAACCTTTGACAGTGGCTTCTCGAAAGAAGGTTAATGCAAAATAGATTTATCACTAACAGTGGCTTCTCTGAAGAAAGTTGATGCAAGATAGCTTTATCACTAATTAGTCTATTTTCCTTTTGCCTCAATAATAAAGTTAACTTTTTTCAGGAACATTCCTAGTTTCCTCTAGAATTGTCCTAGTGCACGCCTTAGCTTATTTTGCCTTGAGAGTCTTCGTATACGAAACATCGCGTGAAAGGTTTTTGTACGCAAGGCTTCATGTGTAAAGCAAGTGGCTTCTTTGGCACTAGATAAAGGGCCCATTAGAAATGTCAAGTTGAGTTTTTCTTTCTAGGTAGTCTGTGAACTTCTGAAGTTTGTGTACTGAAAGGTAAGTTATCCAGTACTAAATATTCTACTAGGTGTGCTTTCGTGGCATAGTTTGGGTGCAAGTGTCACCCATGCGCTTTTGGCAAGCCCAACGTAGGCTTTACAGAGAAAGATTTTATCTTATTTATGTCTTCATGATCTGGGGTAGTCAGCGTACATCATATCGTCTAGTGTAAAATAAGGGGTAATTGTGCAATGGTAGGATATAACTATAGGAATGTTATTGACAGAACAAACCATGCGAATGGCTTTGTCGTTAAGTGGCAAAGACACTTCCTAGCACGTTCGGTGGCTCAAACTTAAAGCCGACCATTTTTTATTTGGTTCTTGTGGATTGCAGTCTAAACAATGTGAGTAACGGAGTGAAGTTGCGTAGCATTGGGACAAAAACAAAAACGTGGTTTGAAGAAGACTATAGTGCATGATCATTTTCAATTTCGTGTTTTTATGTTTTAACATGACTCGTTTACCTATTTTAGTTTCTCTAAAAATAATTCGCGGCAAGCTACGTTTACAAATGCACCTTGTTATATTGCGTAAATAAAATTAGGCGATTCTGCTAGACTACAGCGACAGGTACTAGAAATTGCGTTGGTGCATGCTACATTATACGGTGTTCTCATAAATTTGATCTACCTCGCATTTTATTTATTTCTTAGACGCCTTGGGCGTTTTACACGCCACTTCCGTAATGACCGCCATTTACAATGACCGTTAATCGCGCGTGACGGCCAACTCTAGATGAGCGGCGGCATAGCCGGACATAAACATTCATTGAGAAGCATAGTGATAAGTTGTCCCATTGCTCGGCAACTAGATTAGAAGAGAAGTGCGACGCACATTATTGCGAAAAAGTGAGCACAGGCTCTTTTTTTTTTGCACAGGCTAACGGCACAAGTGCACCTTGCATCCTTTCACCTCAATTTTGGAACAGGTAATTAGTACAAGAAAGCCATTACTTGTTGCCAAACTGCTACCAGCAAAATCAAATAAACGACTGCGAGAAACAGATTTTAGAAAATATGCATATGACAATCTAGAAGACAGGGAGTTCCTACAGTGGTATCCTAGAGTACGTACGTTACGTATAGCAGATTAGCCAAAGCAGGTTTGAGGTCACCAATAAATAACTAAGTTAATTTTACTGAATCTGTTTAGTCATTGTCATATATTTTACTTGCTGCAGGAAGTCTAACGCAACGACATTTATGCAAGCGTCAACAGAGGACTTGTTATCGTATTTAAAAAAAAAAAAACAGAAACTTACCCGCTGAAAAAATACTCGTCGACAGTGGTGGTTACGAAGAGTGTCTTCTTGACGAGAGGAAAGGCCCGTAAGCGACTTTTGCCGTCAGGTAGAAAATAAGCCATGGCAGCGTAGTTTGCGGTTGTAATTCTATCATGTATGCTTCCGTTCGACAAACTCGGCTCGAAAAAGTACATTTGCTCGTCGTAAAACCCAATAGTATTGTTTCCATAGTCTTTTAAATCCTTGTGGCGTGTAACCCTAGAAAAAACCAAAACCGAAACAAATCCAGATCCGCAATGTTAATCTTTATAGATTAAACTGCATCATCATCATCACAGCTTGAATGCACCGAAAGAAACGCACTTATTTTGGGTGACAGTACAGTGAGACAGGCACCACTTCTTCTTAATAAGAAATAAGTGGAACTAAATTCTGCTCAGTGAAGGTGTATGTTGTATTCAGCCAATATTTAACGTTTACGGGATCGCTTTTAGCATTGCATCATAGACGAAACCCCATAAATACAAATGTGCAACGATAGAGCTCGAACCCGCGCACCCATATATCTCTTTCGGTTGCAAGGCGCAAGCGAATGCACCACGCCAACGGGCTCTACGTATTCAGCTCCTATGATCAGTATTTATAAAGACACATCTGTCTATGTGTAAAACCATATACTCGAATGCATGTTTATTCGGTGTCAGTATCGTACGGTTTCTTAGCCCTTTGCTCCAAAAATTCGGAATAAAGCTACAATTATAATAGGAAGAGCATAAAGATTTGACACGTTGTAGTGTGTTATGTCGTAAACGAATTTGGTCATTTTTTTGTATTGCAGGAAAAAAATGTCATGAATCAATACGGACAATGTATCTGTGTCAGCTGCTGACGATATGAACCTGACCGCGCAGATGTGAGTTAAACTACCTACTAAAGTGGGTAGCATAATTATCGCTATTTTTATATGTTAACTTCTTTATATATATATATATATATATATATATATATATATATATATATATATAATCGAACACGGGCAATTGCCTTACGAAAAATGTAAAACATATATATTAAATCAGGTCTTCATTTAAACCGTCGTCATGGCTATTCGGACGAATATAATAAGAACATTTTGCCCCCCACCCCTCTAAGAAGGGTAGATGGAACCCACAAGACCCTGAACTTTTAGCAATATTAGGAGCAGATTTTATATTATATAAGCATAACAAAACACCTAGAGAAATTGACAACCTTTTAGCTACTAAATTTAGCTCACGCTTACTTGGGGCGATTAGAAGCCAACGTTATTCTCAGGCGCATAAGGACCTGGAAGAGGACCTCCGTAAAAAGAGGTCTTACCTGGATTTCAACCTTGTATGCATGTATAATTCCTCCTAAACTGATAGATTATATCCAATATGCAAGCCCTCGCAAACACATTTCCCAAACGGCACATAATTTCAACAGACCTTACGCATCTGTCAAATATAATTTGCTCAGGTGAGGACCACACTATTGCCTTAAACGACTTTCTGAACAAACATTTTACACACACTGTCCGACGTCATGCCTTTAACAAAATACCTTCCACTGAAGCGCGAGTATCTAAAAAGCAACAGCGACGCCAAGACTACGCAACCACTTAAAAACTGTTTAGCGAAAGCCGCTCTAAAAGCGCTTATGAGGTGCTGGACGGCAAACACACCATACACAAAATGCAGGCCACCGAAGTTGTAAAACACTGGGCCAACACGATGACACAACCACTCCTTTGCCCCGTATACACTCCCAACTCTTATCTCTTCGAGGTTTTCCTCCCTATCTCCCTAAAGGAAACCCACGTAGCTCTCCGCGGCCTTCTAAAGCACTAGGATTGGACGGGATTTTTTTTCGTCCCTCCGTGAACTCCCGTGAGAAGAAATCTGTTGTCTTCTTAACATACTATTAATTAGCGATATTGCCACAGCCCATGAAACTGCTCGCTTAGCGTGCATCCCTCAAATTAACAATGCCAAGCAATCTGTGACCCCTATCTATTAGCTCATACTTACAACGAACGCTTAAATTTTTTTTCTCTAGAGGCCTCCAGAACTCTATTAAGCTTCTCCCAATGCAGCGAGCGTTTCTCCCCTATATTGGTACCTCTAAGAATCTTGCGGTTCTGGATGGCATCATTAACGATGCCAAGTCTGCAGGACGTGAGCTCAGACTCGCCTCAATCGACCTCCGTAAGGCGTTCGACATGGTGAGTAATGACTCCGTCCTGTGGTCACTCCGGACTCGCGGATACCCGAAGATATTCATTAATTAAACCGAACGCTTGTACTTCTCATCTAAAACTCTTATAGAATTTGGACAAGAATGTCGCACACTTCGGCCAACTAGGGGCGTTAGGCTGGGAGATCCTCTGTCCCGTTTTTTATTACTTCTAGTTCTTGACGACATTCTTTACATTTAGACAAAACTAATATCGGGTACCAACTTACTGATGACTTCTGCCTTATGGGCTTAGCCTTTGCGGATTATCTCATCCTCCAAGCCTCCACAAAATCTACTCTCCAACGGCTCTCTAATTTTTCGGACCCCCTTTTGAAGTCCCAAGGCTTTGAAATTAATACTAATAAAAGCTTTACTTACCTATCTCCCACCTATTTAATAGGAAGGAAGGTAAATGTTTTATTAATACCGTACCAGAATTTACCGTTGGAGAGCGGCAATTGCCAGCTAAATGTATGAGCGATCGATGGAGATATCTGGAAGTCGACTTTGACAGCAATGGCAATGTTGACTTCACTTAGGATATACTCCTTAATTTACTCAACAAACTCACGATAGCTCCCCTTAGACCCCACCAAAGACTCTTATTTTTAAAGGCTTTCTCATTCCCCGCCTCCTATATAAACTGGTCTCCGGTCCCAGACCATCTCACGCACTCTTTAGCGATCTAGATAAAGAGATCAGAAAGGTTGTTAAATCGAAATAGCATAAGCTTAAAAACTCGGTGCCAAACGCCTACCTGTACACACACACAGCACACGGCTGTCTGGACAATCCCGTGCCTCCAAACATCCCCAGATTCCGCCTCTTTCGTCTGACAGCACTACAACATTCCACGCACCCTGGGGTCTAATGGATGCTAACCACCGAGCACTTAAAAAAATACCTGACGAAAACAAGACTTTCTTTGCGAGCGCTTGGGAACCACTATTGAGACCGCTACACAAGGGACCGATTACTGGTCTTATTAACTACACAACACGTTCGATGGGGCACAAGCACACGAAACGCCCCTTGTACATTACTGGATTAAGGGTATGCCCTACCTATCTGGTAAGGAATATTTAAACCTGCTAAAGCTCAGAATTAACGCACTACCAACGCGTGACAGATCACACTCAACCAGAGTACGATATGTTTATGTAATGTTTCATATGTTAATAGTCAAATAATAGTTGTTACTGCAACGGCATTTCTGGCAGTCCTTCCCCCGGCGATGGAAGCGACCCCACTACCGCCACTGCGTTACCACGTTGAACTTCTATGGAGATACGCTGCACCTGTCACAGCAGTTACCCTCTTTCCAAGCTCCTTGAGGAACTTGACGGTCGCCTCACCCATTGGCCCTAGCGTTTCCACGGCGGTCGGCTGAATTATGTACTACGGCGAGAGCTCCCTGTATTTCGACAATTTGCGACTTTCAGCAAGACGTGCGCTTGCGCCAGCTTCCCGACTTGTGCGCGCAATGTAACTGTTGGCGAGTGTACATGAAACCGTCGCGTCCCACACTAGCAGACGACCCCGTTCCCATGGTGCTAGGGTTTTTCCATCCGGGCGTAGAAGGCTGTTGGCGCACATACCGAGAGGCTCTTTCATTGAAGAAATCTGGGCGCTCTGCAGAGCACGGTGTACGACATCGTTGATGGCGAAATGTCGTGAATGGCGACCGGCAGGACAGCGCATGTTCCGCTGTAGCGGTAACTTTAGACCGACACAGAATGCAGACGTGCTCTGCGCAGACAGCCTCCCCAAGCCGCAGACCCGAGACGATGCGGAGTGTGTTATTGTCCAGCATCGTCCCCAGTTGCGGCGAAGGGAGGGCCTGCAGCCACTTTCCGCTCATTGGATCAAAACAGGCCTTCAGGCGAGCTTTTCCTTTTAAGTCTAGGGTTTGTGTTAGAAGCGCGTTTTGCCTTTTTTTTACCACCAAGTGGTCTAGTGCTTCCTGAGTTTTTTGCTCGTGGGGCTCTCCCCAGCAAACTCGAAACTCCTCCAGGGCCTCATCGGAGGCCCTGGCCAGCTGAACTGAGGTATCTTCAACTCCAATCGAAAGTATTAAATCCTTAAATGTTGTCAAGGATCCCAAGTAGCACGATAATGATAAATCCCTAGCAGCGGCGAATCCCTAAGCCCCCCGCGCTCACAGGAAGTGATGCCTGGGTCCAGGATGCAGATCCCAGGTGAACGTTGAGTAGCCGTTCTAGTCCCGTACGCAGAATGTCGTCGAACTTGTCGAGAAGGTCGGTCCTTTTAAAAGAAGGTGAACAACGCAAAATATACGTCAAGCGAGGAGTGGAGAGACTTTGTCGCAAGAAGTATAACGCCGCGTGGGCATCTAGGGTTTGAAGTCTGCTGCGCCATCGGCTGACTTCAACAAGTTTTCTGCGCAGTACACCCGCCAGCGCCGCATCGGTAAGGGGGGCTCTCTGAAGCTTAATACTGTCATCGGCTGCTAATCGAATGTCGGGTAGTATTCCCCGCAAGCTTGAAACAGGCTCGTCGCGGTGCTCCTCTGACAGTAGAAAGAGCTCGCATTTATTTGCGTTGAGTGTTAAGCCGGAGCACGTTTGAAATTCCTGAACAGTCTTGATGTCTGCCTGGATCGTTGCCAGGTCACCTGCCAGCGTTGCGTCATCAAGATACCACGGTCGAAACGCCGATCGAAGCTTCGCCTGTAGTTCCGCGATAGCGATACAGAAGAGGGCTGGCCCACACGGGTCGCCTTGTTGTACCCCACACATCGACTTGAGCGTCTCTCCTTGCCACAGAAGATTAGTGGGCAGTCTATACATCTGGTATACGGCTGGGTAAATAGCGGGTATCGATCTTTCTACAGCATTGAGTAAATGATCTCGACGATGCATGTTAAAGGCGTTTTGAAAGTCGAGCTTGACTAAAGCTTTTCCTAGCCCTCTGTTCGATTTGATGAAAGCGGCGGCCGCATGCACAGCCGCTTCTGCTTCTCCTTTTATCCCGCACCCTAGTTGCATAGGAGCCACTAGCTCGAGAATAGCCGTCATAGATTTCGTGCGCCCCTTCTCCTTTTTCACCGGTATACTAAACATCGTTGGAAATTCTATCAGCCGTTCCCAACTGTGCTGGCTGGCCACCGAGCACACCTCATTGATAGTTTTTGAAAGTTCGACGGTAAATTTTTCTCTTAAACTTCTGGGAATGCACGATATCATCTTTACTTTGGACTTGATAGCGGCAGCCTTTGATACGTACGTTGGAAAGCTATTTCCTGGCGGGTTTGCTTGAGAGTGTGCGTTGGTGACGGAGAAGCGATTTGAGGAATGTGTCGGACGTGGCGTCAGTGTGAGCTGTTGCTTGTGGTTGAACGGATGAAGTAAGCCAGCGCTTTATATCTGATTGACCATTTAACATGATGGTACTTGCGAGTTTGTCCCCTTAGGCTCTTCAGTCGAGACTCGAGTCCTCGCACTGGACTCCGCCGAAAGCAGCGGCGCTGGCGGACTCGGGTTGAGTACAGCATTAATGGCCTTCTCCAATTGTTGGCGTAGATTGGAGGCTAGCGGCTTTGCAGAAGACGCCGAAGATTTAGTCAGCGACTCATGTGTGCCGAGCAGCCCCGGAAGGACGGATGAGACCACCTTTTCGATGATCTCTCCAATTTGCACCATGATTGCGTCGATTATTTGAGGGATGACCTTTGCGGATACCGCCATGACCATTACGTCTAGGCTATGGCCATGTGCCGTATCGCTTGTGGTACTGGCCGCCATAGAGACTGGTGCTGCTGGCCCAATTTTGACTTCGGCTGGCGAAACGCTTGTTTTCTGCGGTACCTTGATCCCATTCTGTACAACCGCAGCGAAACTGCGTCTGCTATATGACTCTGACGGTTAAATCTCTGCAATTGGAGCACAGAGTTTAACTGGCGCGGTATCCGTGTTTTGCTGAATTACGCAAATAGCAGATTTCTTAAGAAGCTCCATGCGATTTAAGCGATGGGGACACGATCCCCAGGTGGCCTCATGGCCGCCCTTACATAGGCAGCATCGCGCTGCGTCTTTGCAATATTTTTGCAAATTGTTAGTAGATCCGCATCGTCTACAACGGGAGGCCTTCAATGTACAATCAGGCTTTATATGATTTAAACTGTAGTATCGATAACACTGTAGAGGTTCCCGGTAGAGAGTAACGCCATGGGTTTTAAGGCCCAAGCGAACCTCCGTCGGAAAATTATTGCCCGAAAATGTCAGGATGACACACTGTTCGTCGCCATGACGAATCCGGTTCTGATGTTCTTGGACCGGACACGAATAGCATCAGTGACGCCGAGCGGCCCCAAAGCATTTACGATTGTTGCCTCAGTTAGCGTGGGGTGTACCCCGTATATTTTTCGTTAAATTGTTGATCTCGAGCCACTAGCCCTGGCGCTTACAGCCACCCCGCCTAGTGTCTGCAAGCTGAGCAAAGTGGCCCGGCCTTCAATGTCTTCCGCAACGATAATTAGTTATCCTGCTTGAGAAAAGCGCGGTTCTTCTATCTTGCCTTTAATATGCTTCACAATATCGTCAGATACAGCATTAAAGTTTGACTCTAACAAGTTATCTACAGCGGAGAAAATGATTGCTTCGGCTCCCTCTTTCGCGCAAACAGTTGGGATGTTCTTCTGTATCGTAATTGGATTTACAACAATTTTCTTCTTTGGTCCGACTTTATTTCACCCTTCGTCGGATTCATCATCGAGAGGAGCGCCCTCCACCGCCACTTTGTTCTGTCCCAAAATGATAGTTCTACAGTCTTCTGCTCTGTTACCATCTGTGTCAGGCCCCGCATCATCAGCATCAGCACATCTCCGTGCCGTTCGCGTCTTCGCCGGTTTGCCACTATGTTGGGGTGTTTGCCGCTCTCTTAGAGGGCGCTGCCCTTTCCCCGACATTAGCAGAGGCCACACCATCACCAGGGTTTCCCCGCCTCTCGCCACTTACGTCGCGCACTCTCTCCGTTCCATAACCGATCGAGACAGACGTGTCAACGACGCCGATGCTGGTGCCACTACCACTGTTGGACCCAGCAGAGCCTCGAACACGTATTCGGTTGTCTTCTACGTCCTCCTCGCCACATGATCGGTGGTGTCGGCGGCCGGCGATCTCGGAGAAGGAGCGGCGGGCGGAGGTGAACGTTTCACCACCATGTGTACCGCTGATGCACTAACCTGATGTTTAGCGCAGCCAATAGGTGAGCAGACGACGTAACTTCCAGCTGCAACAACAGTTGCTGGTGGTAATAGCGACTGCCGTTACAGCTGTCAAGGTTCCCGCTGCTATGTGTTGCCTGGCCGGCTGAAGTAAAAATGTCGATATTCGGATGATGATGGAGATAATGCTGAAGGTGTTTCGATGATGATGGTGAAGCTGTTCCAATAATTATGATGCTGAATGAAAAAACTAATGAAAAAGGCTAAGTAAGCACAGCGATGATAATGATGACTAGGATGTTGAAGGTGAGGATGAAGATGAAACTGATGATGATGGTTATTATGGAGATGAAACTGACGATGATGGCGTTGAAGGTGATGATGCTGACTATGGAGTGCTGATGATAACGGAGGGTCGTAATGGCAAAAGAGTGCTGGCAGCTGATTATGCAGTTGAGAGGTGATGATGATGACAATAACTGTTCAGGCATACACTGCACGTATAGTTAATGCGCACCGAAGTTAGCAGCAAAGTTTCACGCTCATTGACTCTTTTGGTCTCAAAGGTTGCTAAGCTCGCGAATGTCTATGGATTTCTACATTAAATTCTAAATTTAGAGATACTTTCCAAGAGCCACACACGAACACGTCCGCACCGGTGAGAACGTAAACAAACACTGATTTTAATATTGTATATATATCACACAAGATATCGAAATAGTTCAAATTATTCAGATATATTATTAAAGAAAAACATACATCTGTTCACCATCCCATTGTGCTTTTCAAGCTATAAACTATTGATGTTAAACATATAAAATGCCTATGTTTTGCATGTTTGAATATATATATATATATATATATATATATATATATATATATATATATATGCGGGTATATTTAAGATGGACCCAAGCATCCGCGTCATATGCGATGTCGAGGGCACACCTAATCGCATGTGCTACCGTTTAAGAAAACAGGAAATAAAAATATGAAAGGTAGCTAAACCGTGGAGAGTCCAAACCAGGAAAACAACGATAAGTGCAACCGCGTTATCGAAAATATCCTTGTAGTAGAGTATATGATAGAGAGTTCAGCCACGCTTTAGCTGCGCCAGTGTAACCAGTTTGACATCGCAGGCGCCAGTTTGACATCTCAACGCAGGACTTATCAAACCTAAGTTATCTAAGCAATATGCAGTACCTGGACGGCTAAGCGAGTGACAACTTTACGCACGCATGCTACTTCAATAAGCCTATTTGTGCTTACTTCAAGCGAATAAACAATACTGTAAAACGGTTACTGTATTCATGTGTATTGTTGTATGCACATTTCATACAAAACGCATCTCAAAAGATGGGTACCACAGTAATCTTACCTGTACGCATACGGACCGAGCTCACGCACAATAGGCACTTTTCCAGCCACAAAGTCGTTATAATTGGTCAAGTTGAATACGTAGAGTAATTCGAAAGAATCAATTGGAGGATCCATGAATATCCTTCCCATTGTAGAATTTATCAGTATAGGCCCAGGTCGTTCCCGACGTATTTCATCCAAAGTCCAGACAAATATGCCTATGTCCAGAGCTATCAAAACAACTACAGCTTCTGCAATTTAGAAACCGAAAGCGTATGGTCAATGTAGGCAGACAATAGGCTACATTACAGTCACAGAAGATGGCAACATGACAATAAATATAACACTGGCTCGGTTAGAAGCACAAGGAGATCCTTCAATATATACCCTACAAAAATATATGGGGTATATAGCACGGCAAGGCCATGAGTATGGACGACTCCCCAACTAAGCTCATGAGGATTTTCATTTAAAGTAGCCAAAACTTCAGACTCATATACTGGCAACTTAATTTTTACTAAATGCGTATTTAGTAGTATCATTACGCCACTTAGCGGGTGTGTACAAGTGGTTCCTGTAGTAGTTGCAGATAAATAATAATGAACCAATCAAAATAAATTAAAAAAATATAGTTTATTCATTTCGTAATATATATTTATTTTTTGGAGGAGGTATTAAATGCAGTTACGCATTATCGCTACGAGTCTCTATCTCTAGCAGTGTGGGACTCGACCCCAACGGTTGGATGTTACTCCAGTTGAGACTCATACCCACTAAACGCACCTCCCCCCTTAAGCTACACTCGTTAATAGCCCAGATCTTCATAAAAAAACAGTACTATGGACTATCAGGAGAAGTGGCGAGCGCCCCTTCAGATCAATTGGCTGGGGTCGCCCAGAGGATCCAGCATTTGTCTAACACCTGCAAGCCTGTTTCTTGAGCTGCACTTCTCTGTGGATGCTTTCGGGTGGAAGCCGCAGTTGTGCCTGTCTTTCTTTGCACTTTTCATGTTTCTCCTAGAGGACTTCTTTTGCTGTAGCTGCTTCCAGTTTCCAGGGCCTGCCCACTGGAGACAATGTATTCTGTAAACTTTATTACGCAGGATTGAAGTGGATCGCTTATCTCGTGGTGTGGGTCTTCCTCCCTGGCACAATTCACTCGGACGAGTCTGCTTGCCCTTAACCGCGCAGCCTCCCAGGCCAAGCACTGTAGCAGTGTGTGACTTGGAGTGCCCTCATGTGCCTCTTGGCAGAATACGCACATCGGCCACGAAGCCCTTCCAATTCGGGACAAATACATGTTGAAGTTTCCGTGTTCTGTGAGGATTTGGGTGAGGTGATAGGTGAAGTCTCCCCCAGGCCTTTCTATCCATGCCTTGATGTCTGGCAGCAATACGCGCAGGGATCCTCCAGGATCCCCGGGGGGGGGGATGGCGTCCCACTCCTCCTGCCATGTCTTAATTGTGTCGTTTTTCTCACTGTATTTTCCGTCTGGGTAGGGTACCTAATTTCCATAATTGCTTCCTTTCGAGTGCCTTGAGATCCCAGGCGATCGACCCTGCCAGCACCAGAGCGCATTTGTGCTGATTGTGCGGTACCCCTGGATTACCCTCAAGGCTGCCACCCTCTGGGTCCTCCGTAGAACTTGTTTCGCTTTCTTTGTCTTAAGAGTTGCTCTCACCCAGACTGGCGCTCTAAATAACGCAATTAATTCCGCGACCGTCATTAGCTGTGCCCTTGTGCGGGCCCGGGGGCCATGGATGTTCGGCAGAATCTTGGCTATAGCACACACTGCCTTGGTTGCTTTTGTCGTTTCCTTTTTTATGTGGCTGAGGCCATTCATCGCAGTATCCAGTGTGACCCCGAGGTAGGGAACTTCCTTTACCATTTTAATATTCTCGCCGTCAAGCTGTAGAGTAAGCGGACAGATCCTCTTTCTCCCTATGAGGAGTACTGCTTCGCTCTTTTCAGGGGCCAGTCTAAGTCCTGCTGCTCTCATCCACTCTGACATCAGGTAAACAGCTTAATTCATATTTAATTCTAGTGCGTCGGCAGTTTTAGCCTGCACGACTATCGCCAAATCGTCGGCATAGGCCACTGTGTCCACTCCTTTGGGCAGGCCTGTCAGACGTAGGACGTCGTCGTAAGCTAAATTTCAGACAAGTGGGCCAAGTATAGACGCCTGCGGGACCCTGCCGTGCCTGTATGGTGAAACTTCGTAGCGAATCCGCCCTACTTGCAACGCGTTGTATCGCAGTTAGCACTAACCGGTTCTTGCGGAAGCCGTATTGTGTGCCCAAAAGCAGGCCGCGTTCCTCTGCGGCCTCAGCTTTTCCTCAATTATGGCCTCTTATCTTTTTGCCAGCGCACTCAGCCGGCACATCGGCCAGTATCCCCCCTTCCCCTTGGGAATGAGGACGACTTCAGCACGCTTCTAAGATAGCGGAAAAGTGCCGCTTTTGAGCAGGACATTGAAAGAGTCCGATACTATCTCAGGGTGCTCCGTTAGGAGAAGTTTCACTGCCTCAGGGGGGAAACCCCGTCTAATCCGGGGGCTTTTCCAGTCTTTTGCCTGTGAGCTGAGCGTAGAACCTCGTGCGGTTGAATACACGGAAACTCGCCCTCACATTCCAGCCTGGTAATGTTCTTATAAATAGCCCTTTCGAAAGGTGCGTGGGTCGGGAACAGCTTAGTTAGAACTGCCTTGGTTTGCTGTTCGTCCGAGAAAACAGGAGTATTTTTTTATTCCCCCTGACTATCTTGTAAGGTTTCCCCAGGGATCGCCCTCCAGAAGCTTTCTATGGCTTCTAGCTTTGCTATCGACTCTGGCTTGAGTAAGGCCCGGTTTCGCTTATACTCTTGCAATGCTTGATTGCGTGCGTCTGCGTATCGTTGTTTCAGTTTGAGAGCAGGCTTCGCTTTGCAGCACTCTTTACGTTTGTCTGCGATCTCCTGCGTCCACCGATATTTAGGCGGGACGTTTCCTCGCCTGGAGTGAGCGCTGTTGGTACACGTAGTCTTCAACACCTCTACAAGAAGTGCTTGTAGATCGTCTGCAGTTATGTTGGGGCTGGATAGGGCTTTTCTTTTCCTCCCAAGTTCGTCCTTGAACCTGGACTCGTCTGTGAGTCTGAATCGCTTCTTAAGGGGAGGGACTGATCGAAGGTTTTGAATTCTCAGTCGAGTCTCAATGCAGTAATGGTCGCTCAGGTTTTCCTCGTCTACTAGAACCTTCCAGCTTATAGCTTTTAGCGCGAGAATGTCGTTGCATAACGTGATATCCACGTAAGACTTGCTGACGTGGCGGTGGAAAGAAGCTTCTTTTCCGTCGTTTAATACTTGAAGATCGAGTGATGCTGCCCATTCTAGTAGAGTGCTGCCCCTTTTGTCGGCTCGAGGTGATCCCCAGACTTCTGACGCTGAGTCGAAATGCCTGGTTATTAGCACTCCGTTTCTGGTCTTCGTGTCGCGTATCGATTCTGCGAGGTCATCTAGGAAGCGCTCGAAATCTTCGTGCAAGCAGTTGGGGCTGCTGTAGGCAAAATATATTCTGCCGACCTATTTTACTTCGATTCAGAAAAACCCATTTCCGTGTCCTCTCTCAAGCACCTGTAAATTCTGTTTAGTTATGAGCGCTGTCTCTAGCATAGGGTCTGTGTCACAGGTCTCTGATTCGTCGGTTTTTCTCCTATTGGGTTCGCTAAGGGCCATCACATCAGTTTCTCTTCTCCACGCTATTTCTTCTATCATATCATGGACCGGCCTGCTTTATTGCACTTGGCCTGAATTATGATGATTTCGCTAATCATTTTTGTGCGGAGGAGTCGCGCTGGGTCGGATCTCTAGCCGCGCCCTTGGGCCCCTGTGTCCTCTATTCGTAGAGCCCCTATAGGACATTAGCAACAGCCTGTTGTTTGGTCGTAGGCTCCTCGTTCTTCTTATTTGGCTCTACATGCCCTGTCTTGTCCCTGCTAGCTTGCCTCACAGCTTGGCGCTCCTGCATTTTAGTTTTAAGAAGTTTGAGATATTTGGGGCATGCTGCGGATCTAGCTATGTGGCCCTCGTCGTTGCATACGTAGCATTTAGGGAGTACTGCCTTACAGCCACGGGCTAGATGGTCCTCCTGCCCACAGCGATAGCATTTCCTCTTATCTGCCTTCTTGTTTTTACATGCCAAGGCCGTGTGCCCGATTTCATGGCAATTGTAGCACGTGGAAAGGGTTATCCATTCCTCGACTCTACAACTGCTTCCTCCGACGGTCACAATCTTATTCAGTAGGGTTCTGCGGGCTTCAGTCCTTAGTTAAGGTGACCAAGCACTGCCAACTGCCTCTGTTCTTAGTAACCCTGGAAACTTCCGTGCGAATCCTGGTAGACTCTTGAATTTTCAGTATCTTCCGAATACCCTGTTCTGTAGAAAGTGCCGTGAGTAACGGGCTGATTCCCCGAAGGACGACAGTTGCTGTGGGGCCGCTGTGCTGCCTAGTGTCGACCTCTCTGCCCGTCTTTTGTCTGAGGACGTCTACAAACGTTGTGCTGCTGCTTGGGCTTTTTTCTTCAACTCTTAGGATGATGTACCCTCCCTTACTAGTAAGGACTGTCCCTTTTACCCCGCTGTCCGCTGTGTTGACTAGTGGGATCCTAGTCTGATCTTAACAGAAATATATTCCTTCTGCCCTCTCCGCGAAGTTGCCTCAACATCGCGTTGGCGCGGCACACGTCCTTCTCGGGTGATGTCGACTTTACACCCTATTTTCTTACAGCATGCCTCTATTGTATTCCTTCTGGTGGGTCCTCCCCATTCTAGAGAAATGTACGAAGCCATTGGGTTCTGAGAGCCAATGTTGTGTCCTTTTTCTAACGTCTTGTGAAGAGCTGCTAAGAAGCCAAGTGGCGTTTCCTCTAGGCCGACAGCACCCACCACTAGTATGCTTGTCAATAAAGCAGACGCCTCAGCATCCTGCTCCTCTTCAGGTTCGGTTTTATCTGGGTTTTTTAGCTCGAGCTGGGCGCTGTTTCTGGGGATTGCGACTCCTCCTGCCCGTAGGGAGGCCGCCTTTTCCGCCATTGGAAATTGTTCTGTAAGTTTCTTGAGCAGAGCCTTGTCGTAATAAGCATTACCCTGATTTCACGTGAGGTAGTTATGTTGTCCGTAATGAGACCAGTAGTCTTGTACATAGATAGCAGCCACGCCTCCTTGATGAGGTCTATTAGACCTTCGAATGTTGCCGTTTCGGCCATCTGCTCTTCGAGGTGTTTCGTCTTGACTATCTCTATCTGTTCCTTTTCTAGCTTTTTCTGACAGGGTTTGCATCGTAGCTCTGCCGCGGGTGTGGTGCTCAATGAGGGCCGTGCCTCTTTCTGGGCAGCTAGTCTCTGCAACTCAAAGGCGAGAGCCGCGGCTTTATAACTCTCAGCTTCCATCGTGAGGTTTTGCGTACGTGCGGCATTCTCGTCGGCCTGCTTCCGGAGAATTGTTTTCTCCTCCCCCGTTTTCTTTTTGGATTTTTTAGTTCCCATACCGCCTTATATTCCCCTTCTACCTTCCCATACCGAGGCGTGTGATAGCGGCCTTAATATCCACCTGGGTGGTTTTGTGCTTATGTTTTAGTGCCTTGATGTGTTCTGTAACTGCTTCTAGGTTTTCAAGACCTGTGTCCTCCTTGTTTGGAGTGGGCTTCTTTTCCTCGGAAGACTTCCTCGCAGCCTTGGTCCTGCTGGTCGTGCGGGTTTGGCTGCTTTCAGCCTCCTTTGGGTCTTCTGGCGTGGTTGCCATCAGTCTCTTTCGTTGTCCTCTTGCGCTTGCCGCATCTCTGTAGTCGTCGTCGCCCTCGATATCGTTCTCTGAGTCAGTATCCAGGTCCGTGGCAGGTTCAGCTTTTGCCATCTTGTTAGCCTTAATTTCGGCTGCCTCCGTCTGTTGTACCCGTTCAGAAGAATCTGCATCAGAGGACTCGCCTGGTCCCCTAAACGGGTCCATATATATGTATATTTTTCCTTCCCCTTTCTTCTCTCTTTTCTTCTCTATTAATTTTTTTTGTTTATTTATTATTATTATTTTCTTCTCCGTTGAGTAAAACTGATCCGTGTTAGGTTCAAAAGATAATTCGACATCATATAATAAAAAAAAGGGAGGAGAAAAAGAGGAAAGGTATATATATGTATACATATATTCACAGGGTGCACCAGCTCCTGGAGAACGTTATAGTCAAAAGACTAAACGACGAGATTCAGGAAAAGAACGCCCTATCAGATGCCCAGTACGGCTTCCGGAAGGGCAGATCCGCATTAGGGGTTCTAAAGAAGGCTCTGAAACGGGCGGGTGAGGTGTTTTAGGGGTCTTCATAAAGACCCCTAAAACAAGGGGATTCGAGCTCCTGATCCTCCTGGATGTCAAAAATGCCTTCAACACAATGAATTGGAAAGTAATTGTGGAGGCAATGAAAAGGAAGGGCTTTTCCTTCTACCTCCGTCGAATGATTTCATCCTACCTGGATGACAGAGGCTTGGTTGTAGGGGGGCAGGAGTACGAGGTTACTGCCGGAGTCCCACAGGGCTCGATTCTAGGACCCGTGCTCTGGAACATAGCTTACGACGGGGTGCTCGATATCCGAGGTCTCCCGTATGGGGTGGAGACGTTGGCGTACGCCGATGACCTTGCACTCATGATAACGGCCAGGACCGAAAGAGCCCTGGAGAGCGCCGCCAATGAGGCCTTGTCAATGGTGTCCGAGTGGATGGAGTCCCATCACTTGAAAACTGGCACCCGACAAGACGGAGGCGATGTACCTAGCAGGCAGAAAGAGGACGACCGGCATTAACCTCGTGATGGCGGGCCACCCGATAGAAATCAGAAGGAAGGTAAAGTACCTTGGGGTCATGCTAGACACTGGACTGACCGGATCGGCACACGTTAAGTACGTGGCCGAAAAGGCCCAAAGGGTCTCCCTGAACCTGGCGCGGATCATGCCTAGGGTCGATGGGGTGGCTGAGGTGAAAAGAAGGCTCCTGGCCTCGGTGGCCGAATCAACGGCGCTATACGCAGCCCCAGTCTGGGGGGACATGGCAATGCGGACGGCAAAAAATAGGGGGGCACTAAGGTCGACCCAACGAACGCTGGCAATCAGGGTAAGCCGGGCGTATCGAACAGTCTCGACCGAAGCTCTTCTGGTACTAGCCAAAATGCTGCCATGGGACTCCTAGTGGCTGAACGAAGTAAAATGTATCTAGACGAAGGTCTGGATCTCACCAGGGCCAGGAGTGCCAGCATATCGGCCTGGCATGAAGAATGGGCGCAAGTAAGACCCGGTGTGACCACAGGGAGCTGGACCAAGAGTCTGATACCGGACCTCAGGGCATGGTATGACCGCCGACACGGGGAGCTTTCCTACTGGACGACTCAGGTTCTGACCGGACACGGCCAGTTCCAGAGCTACCTGTCAAGGATCAAGAAGGCCATCAGCGATATCTGCGTACTGTGCGACTCTGGAGAAACGGACAACGTAGAGCATACTGTTCTGCGGTGTGATGCTTTCAGGGAAGCACGGGACGCAGCACCAACCGCTGTGAGAGGCCGACCCATCAAGGAGGTGGTCTCCCATATGATGACTTCGGCGGAGGCATGGAGGGAGGCGACGAACTTGTTCGACGCTGTTTTGACACTCAAGACAGCCAAGGAAACGGCCAGGCGGGAGAGGTTTGAGCGGGTCTCTCGGGAGAGTGGTCGAGACGAGGAGCCGAGGGAGGGGGGAGGGGGTGGGGAGCAGCCAGGCCCTCATGGTCTCGACGCACCCTCACAGGACGGATTACAAAATGGCATCCCCCTATCCAACCGCAGGTAGACATGCGGGATGATAGTCAGGGATAGAGCTGATTGAAGGAGAACGGCAGAGACGCCTCTCCCACGGCTTCGATGTAATGCCAAAGTAATACCGAGCCTGGGGGGGGTGGGGAGGAATCCGGGTTTAGTGGGTTTGCGAGTCTCACACTAGTCACGCAGGCTGCTAGTGGCGCATGTGCATCATGCATTACCGAAACCTCCCAGAAAAAAAAAAGGTGTACAGGGTGTATACATATATTTACAGGGGCTCGGCTAAATACGGACTAAACGTTATTGCAATTTATATCAAAATAGAAATATATATTTCGGTGAGATGTTTTACGTGCCGTTAGGGACACTCCTAAGGAACAGTTTTGTTCAATGTAGCCACCATCAGCAGCAATAACAATTTCCATTCTGGCACGAAAGCGCCCTTAGGCTTTCGTCAAAGTTAGCGAAGTGAGATTCTTGAACGGCTTGACAATAGTTTTGCGTAGCGCTTCTGTGTCTGCAGGTCGAGACTTGTAAGATTCTCGCTCAACAACGTCTCACGCATAGAAGTCCGGGGGATTCTCAAGTCTGACCTGCTATGGGGCCACATCATCTTGTCCCAGAATGCTGTCATGTTGTCTCGCAGCCCATCCTAGACGAGATTGCTGGTGTGGACGGGACCGTCGTCTTATTGAAAGACATATTGCCTTTTACTGGATACTATCAATCCACGGATCTAGCCACCCTTCGCAGAACACGTAAATACACTTCCTTTATTACGGTTATGTGTTTACCAAAAAAGTGTGGGGGCATTGCGTCTATTTCATTCGACACAACACTCAAGACGTGCACATTGGCAGTATGTTTGGTTCTATGCACGATTGGTACATCCTTAGGGTCCTCTGCGGGCAACTATTCATTTCTTGGATTATGTTTTTGGACAATGGTGAACATTTTTTCGTTAGAGCAGGATCAGAGATGTCTTGCCGTTTCGTGTCTCAAAAACGTGAGGATAAGATGGCCATAAATTATCCTCTTGATTTTTGCGGCCTCAGACAACATCTGTCTGACTTTGTACATGTAAGCCTTGTTCTTCGATGATAATCCGACGAATGGACACTTATATTGAATTTAATCGGCAAACGGCGCATCGATAGACTTGGATTTTTAAAAACGCAGTTTTGCATCATTTGCTTACTTTTAGCGTCCTCACTTCTTGACGGCGGTTGTGAATCTCCCTTCCAGGTGTTGCACCACCTCGCCCTGTCTCTTCTGCATCTCTGTAGCGTCGGACAATGTCGTAGACCGTTGTTCTTTTAAATCCAGGGATGTTGATTCGGCTGTTGTCCGGCACGGAGCAATTGAATAACGGTTGCCCGTCGTTCATATTCTTTACCCACGTTGCGCCGGCCGTCCATGATGACGATGCGTTTCGCTCTGTCGAGCGACGCAAGTATTTAAGTTTAAGCGGTAACTTATTCAACTTAAACGGTATCACGCAGGTTGTGACCGCATAAACTGAAGGGTAAGCACAAACCACCGCTGAGGTAATTTTTGGTTGTGTCAGCGGAAGTCAAGTTTCTCTTTCGTACAATTCAAGACGACGGTGAGCATGTACATTTTACCGTCTGTTTAGTAGGGTGCTTTATCCCCTGTCACCCCTGTTATTTAATCTAGTTCTTGACGACATTCTCAGGAAAATAAACTTAGACAATTTAGGATATCGACTAAAAGAAGGAAACCGCCTTATGGGCCTAGCCTTTGCGGACGACCTCATCCTCCTCGCCTCCACCAAGAACACCCTCCAACAACTCCTAGATTTAGCTTTCCCCTTACTTAAAGAAAGAGGCCTTGAAATCAACACTGATAAGAGCTTTACGATCTCGCATCTTTATGATAGCCGGGTGAGGAAGAGCCTTTATCAGTCAACCCCCGAATTCTCCGTTGGAGGGAGGCAATTGCCAGCAAAGGGTATATGCCCTCGATGGAGATACCTCGGCATCGAGTTCGACAGTAATGGCAGAGTCGACACGGCCAAGGTCACTCTCCTAGAACTACTCGGCAGACTAACATCAGCTCCCCTTAAACCCCAGCAACGCTTAACAATACTGAAACAATTCCTTATCGCGAAAATTCTCTATAAACTGGTCGCTGGTCCCCGACCGTCTCAAAAATTCCTCCTAGAACTAGACTGTGAGATCAGGCGAACGGTGAAGTTGCAGTGGCTCAAACTCGAAAACAGCGTGCCAAACGCCTTCCTATACGCGCACATCTCACACGGCGGTCTGGACATCCCCTGTCTCCGTACACTAATTCCCAGACTTCGCCTCTCCCGCCTCACTGCCCTGAACAGATCATCCCACATAGGCACTCAATGGCTGCTGTCGACCGAGTATCACAGTAAGAAGCTGGCGAAAACCAGCGCTCTCTGTGTGTTCGATGACACGACCATTGAAGACGCCGCACACGAGACCGAGTACTGGTCTCGTACACTACATAACACAGTCGATGGGGCTCACCTGAAACACACACACCTAACCCCTTTTACAAATGACTGGGTCAAGGGTACTCCTTACCTATCCGGTAGGGAGTACATAAACCTGATTAAGTTAAGGATCAACGCACTACCTAACGCGTGCCAGACTCGCAAGGGGTCGCCCCGGGTACGACAAATTTTGTCGTCATGGGTGCAACGCTGTCGAGACGCTGGCCCACATCGCTCAAGTGTGCGATCACACCCATCGCCCTATAATCAAGCGCCACGATGACATATGTGAGCGAGTCACCCGCCTACTCCGTGCTAAAGGAATGCAGGTGGAACGAGAGCGCACCTTCCGAAGACCCGCCGCACCGGCTCGGAGACCAGACCTCGTCATAACAACACCTACGAGGGTCTGGGTCTTGGACGCCGAGGTCTGCGGCCCCTCAAGAGACCTTGCATTGGCCAGACGGGATAAGATCAGGAAATACGATATACCCGGGGTCAGGGATCAACTTCCCAGCTCGCTTCCCCACCGATTCGGGTCCATCACCGTGTCGATGACCGGTGTATGGGAGCCCGAGTCGGTGAAGGATCTCCTGACTCTCGGGTTATCGAAGAAAAACCTGATCGACCTAACCGTCCTGGCCATGCAGGGTACCCTACGGGTCTTCCGGGCGCACCGGGACCACAAGAGCTGGGTCCGTCGCGGAGGAGGAGCAGGCGAGGTCACCGGGAGGCGATTTTAAATTATTTTTTTAGGCGGGCACTGCCTCAGTGTGCAAATGTGCAATTATTGAATAAATTCAATGTTGTATTCCCAGTGGTTGCCCCCACCAGGACCAAAAACGATTGTACTTCATTAAAGCAAAAGCTCTACACGATACCGGCTACATCGAGGAAGCATTGCGGTCTAAAAATGATTTTAAGCACTTCCCGTCTGGGACCTTTACTGCTACCGATGTAAACATATTAGGAGCGAATGTATAGGTTTTTACAAAAATGTTTTTATTATTAAAAAAAAACATTTTAATCGGTAACGATTCTAACAGTAGCATTATAGTTATGCTCCAATAAATGTGTCGATACAAAAACTTAGAAGTCGAATAGATTGTAAACAAATATCACACCCTAACCTTTTAGATACCCTTTAAATAAATAGGGAAGCAAACGGTGCAAATGTCGAGGCGACGTTAACACCATCTTAGATTACTGTAAGAAGCTTGCGGGTGAAAGAGTCACAGTTGACTGCACTAGAAATATTACGTGCACCAACAGTAACAACAAGTAAAAGTGACTCTTGGCTCTGACCCGGAGAGGAATGCTACCCATAAAAACCTAAAAGAAACAGATCGCGGATTCTTGCCCACTGCACAATCTATCACAGGAGATCTACGGGAGAAAAAAGGGCGACCAGCGCCGACAATTGGATCTTAATAAGCACAACACCCCCACGTCTTTTTTATGCAGAGGAGTAACTGGAAATGCGGTTTGTACACAGGGACACTACTGCAGGAAATTTGTCTGCAAGAGTAGCCCGGTAGTGGAGGACTCCAACCCACTAAAAACTACTTATCTCCCCATTCTCCCAGCCGACCTGCATGTGCAAATAGTTTCAAGAATCAGGAAGGGTGTGGATCTACTTGTGGCTAGCTTTTCCCCAGTAGGGCCTAACAAGTGTGTATAAGTCGATTATTTGCGATTAATTTTGCCGTAAGTATGTTCTTGAAAAGTTTTATCACTTAACAATAACTCCCGCATTAGCTTTCAGATGCTGCGCAGGTCCGCCCCCGGCGAGTTTGGTATCGGTCCTGGTAAAAGCGTAGCGCATAGACACCTCATAATCGTGTGTTCTGGGGTGTCCTCAAGTCCATCGCCGCGGTGAGCGCACGTGGGCTGCAAGCCTTCCCAATCTTGAACAGGTAGGACTGGAAGTCTCCGTGTCCCGTCAGGACCTGGATGGCGTGGAATGTTAGTTCTCCCCCAAACCCCCCATCCACAAGTTTGCTTTTGCATTGCTTTGTATGACGGACTCTATAAATGCAAACGTGCGACGGCAGGGATCGAACCCTCGCACTTATGTGTCTTCTCTGGCGCAAATCTAGGGCTCGACACCAGTTCTCCCCCAGGCCGAGTTAACCATTCTTTGATGATTGGTATAAGAATTCGGAGAGTGGCATCAAGAGCATCCTTTACCAGGCCGTTCCACTCCTGTTGCCATAAAGCGATGCTCCGTTGACGCTTGTTTTTCCTTTTGAGTGCAGGGGTCTTTCCACCGTCGGCGGTGCCATTTCGCCTTCATACCTCAGAAAACCGTTTTGGCAACTAGCAGCGCCGCCTCTGTGCTCACCATCTGGTACGCCATGATCACCCTGAGGGCTCGGACCCGTTGAATCCGGCGCAGGCAACTTCGGAGTATCTTGCCGTGTTTGCTATATTGATATTCTTCGTTACTGAGGTGCAGATGAAGCGCGGGGCCTTTTCCTCCGGCCCACCAGAAGAATTGCCTCGCTCTTGGTGGGGGTGGAAACAAGCCCTGCTTCTCGCATTCAGCACGCGACATTGGTGATTGCCTCCTTCGCACGCCTCTCCAGCAGGTCCGGTGTCCAGGCCTGGAAGGTGAAGATGAAGTTCTCGGCGTAGACAAGAAGCTCGGCTCTGGGGGCAAGGTCACTCAGCCGCAGCACGTCGTCGTAAGCTATCCATAGCAGAGGACCAGGTATCGAGCCCTGTGGCACCCCTGCAGTTATATTAAAGATCATTTCTTGGGACTCGATAGTCCGGCCATGCAGGTAGGCAAAACGGTTTTTTTCCTGCTAAGGGTCTTAAGTATGACTCCTCACGGGAGATTGTTAAAAGCATTTTTTACGTCGAGCAAAACGGCCACGAATAGATTCCGTCTTCTTGGCGAAAACCTGCAGAGGAGCTCAGCCTTCGATTGAAACCACTGAATTGTGCCAATTGTCGAGCGCCCTTTTCGAAATCCGTATTAGGAGTCGAATAGAAGGCCGTTTTCCTTCGCGATGCCTCAGAGGCGTGCCTCCACGATGGACTTAAAACCTTTTCCCAGAGATCCAAGTAAACGTATAAGGCGTTATGAGGTAGGGCCCTTTGGGATCAGAACGAGATCTGCAGCCTTCCACTCGGTAGGGAACAATCCCAGGCGGAACATCTTCGTCGCCGCAGCCGCAACCGCTTCCGGACATTGAGTAGCTTTCTCGGCTCGAGGCATTCCGACGCCTCGCGTACCTCCTGCAGTGTTACTGCCGGAGGTTGCTCTTCTTCTGCCCCTAGGACCCCCTCGTAGGGGGCGCGGTCAAGAGGAGGGTGCTGTGGAAACAACGGTGAAATCGCGTTCTTGGTGGGCTCGGGCGTTAGGTTTGCCCTCCTCTTAAGCGCAAGAAATTCTCGTACTAGCTCGTATGGGCAGCCCAGGAATCGTTCTCCAGCTCTTCGAGAAAGGCTCTTCAGGAGCGCTTCAGTCTCGACAAAGTTCAACGCGTCAGGTCAATGACCGATATTTTTAAAGATCATATTTGATAATGAACAACGTGAAATTTTTAACTATCACGTACATTATGTTTAAAATCGTTGTCTTAAAACCGCCCTGATCTAATATACGCCCTCCAGAAAAATCTAGTTTTTAGCAACCACTGACTGTAGACTTGGCAATGACTCTCCCCCTGGCTGCTGCTACAAAATGCATTGCTAAAAACTTGACCTTCTTGTCTACGCCGGCGACTTATCATCGGATACTAAATCAGCTGGACAACCGCGCAAGCGAGACAATGGTTAATGTTTCGGACAAGGCTCGCTAAACTCCATTAAAAGTGGAGCGCTATTTTTGGTGAACCGGAAACGAGGCTCTCTACCTCTGGCTGAACAGCACGACAATCAGGAAAAATAAATTTCCAACAAACAACGATTGGACTTTATACGGCGTGTGTATGTGGTCTCCTACCTTAGATAATTACTTTAAAAAGCCATAAAAAAATATTTTACTATAATTTTTTAAATAGGACTTCCACGAAATTCGCAATTTGTGCTGCTATTTGTACTAGGGGGACCATTTTGGCTACGCACATTTATGTTGTAACAACAAACACAGGACATTGTTTATAATATTTACAGTTCACATACCGCAACTTGGTTTAACAAAAATAAAGTCAGTTTGCATTTGTACCGCAATTCGGCAGTAGTATTTAAAATAGTCAATGACACATTTAGGCACTTCTGTAGTTAGCGTTTTTAGTTCTCAGTCTCTTGACCACTGGCCAGAAAAGCATGTTATTAACACTACCTGTCCTGGCCATTTTTTTACTATATTGTGTTACCATTTCTAAGATTATTTAAGCAATGTTCACAAAAGATGTAAATACCTTTTACTAGTTTAAAATACACTTGTAAGGCTGACATTTAACTCTATACTGCAATTTCAAAGTAAAGTTATCACAATATATATCTATAATTGAATCACCTTTCGGCATCATTAATTACATTACACGTGTTCATTAAGTCTGAAAAACGGCATTCGTTTCCGTTAATCATGGGAATATATGCCTCTACCCTTCAAGCTAAGCTTTTTGCTTTTTTTAAGGGGCCCCCAAATCTGAAGTGTATAGCCTTGGTCGTTGATACGTTAACCGTTAAACCATTGTGCTCGCTGTATGTGTCCAACATCCTCAGAGACCTTTCTAGATCAATAAACACTACTATATACCACAATGTCATCTGTATAGAGAGTTATGCGAACGCAGGGGTAGTCGTCATTAATAAGACCCCGTAAATCACTAGGTAAGACTGAGGAAAAAAGCGGGTTGAGATTATCGCCCTAGAGACGGCCGGTAGCTTGCATGAATTTCTGAATACCGTCATCTAGAATGACCGTATTTGTTTTCAGGATGCCTACCTGTATTCACAAAATGCGTGGCCCCGTAGCTTCTCTATGACAATCTCCCTGGGAGCAGTGCCAAACGCCGCCGTGCAATCCACAAATACAGCGTACCGTGCTTGCTGCTTGACGGTGAGCGAGTGCCTCACGTCGTCTAAAAGGTCGGTGAGAGTGCGGCCATTGTCGAACCTCTGGCGCGAAATCCATGCTGTTCCCGAGGGATAATTTATCGTGTCTCGGGATAGGAGCTATGCCGATGTGCCCGGAGACATGATACATTTTTGATTATGCAGCTTTTGTAATGCCTCGCCAAAAGGGTGGACAGAGCGGGTTACTTTTGTCGTTGAGGATGACCTTTAGCAAGCATTTGGACCAGGTTTCTTGAATTTTACCTGTTTCCAAACACTTGCTAAGGAATGCCGTTTACAGGAGTTTTAAAAAAACCGTCGCTTTTATATGTTTATTCCGAACAAGGTCGGGTCCAAAAGCCTTTCCTTTTTCAACTTTTCAGTCGCACCTTGGACTTCCATACGAAATAATAACTTATCTATCTGCTGAGATAGCAGACGCTCGTATTCGACTGATAATTCTCATTATACCGGAAAAATCTCAGGTGTGCTATCTGTCATTTAAATTTAGTCCATAGAGTGTTAGCGCAGACGACCAGAAACAACTGGATAACAGAGAACATAAAATGCCTTCTAAGGGCGTAGTGACGCGCAAACCTAGCCTTTAAAATCACACAATGTTCTTTTCGTTAGAGAACGAAATTTTCTTAAAGTCTATCAGCTGTCAATAAAAGCGACGGTGTCTACAATAAAAGTCGCTCATCTCTGGCTATTCTGGGGACAATATGAGGACTTGAATAACATAAGCTCTCACACAATAGAAATATATCGGAGAGCAGACCTGGCGACATATTTTGAAGTTAGTTGGGATGCCACGCGCAAAGCTCCATGCATAACTTATTTACATCGACATGTTTCAATGGCCGGTTATATTCAATGCCGTCTTTAAGACCTGAGTAGAAAAATTTATTGATTTAATTTATTACGATGGAGACAGAGTCAGTGCTACACCTCAGTAAGACGACGAAGTAATTTATTCCGTACACAATAAACAACTTCAGCATATTCGTTTATCGTATGGTCTCATGGAAAACATTTAACTATTGATTATAAAACAACGAATTAAGGTGTTACATATTAGACATATTTTACCAACTAATTGCGGATAACAATAAACAACAGAACCCTGTGGCAGCAGGAGTGACCAAGTACAGAACCCAAGTTATGCTACCTTTTTCTAATGCGTTACATGTACGCTTCTGATATGATCAAATACAATAACGAGATGCTCACACTCGGTATAGAGCCTGCGCTTAAGCACAAGGGAAATCAATAGAAGTATTCCGCACTAACTACTCAGAACACGTTGCCACTGAATCAGAATTCAAATACGTCTGGACAACAAACAATTGTCAGAATAAATAGGATCACTTGACGGAAAGGGCTCTTAGTATATCCATGCATTCAGATAAAACGTATCTGAATAGACAGGATAAAGGAACTATCACTCTTTGTAGTTCCCAGGCCCTGACAGGGCACGAAACTTTCAGACGTACTTACGCAGAAGTAAAGGCCCCGTCCTACTGCAGCAATGAGATCAAGAACATCATAGAGCACACAATATTGCGTTGTCTAATCAGAGGGAGCAACGCGCACTTCTAAAGTTTTTATTTAGTACAACGGCACCATATTCCCACAGCAAAGTATAGGACCTCAGCAGTATTGAAGACATGCACGTGTTATTATAAAGAAACAATCTGTTTATATTATAATCGCATTGTTCTATTGAGCGTCAAGAGATGATCTTTGAGATTACCTCATTATGATACTAGGCGCCCTTCTTTAGGAGCACACTAAGGTTATAGCCCATAGACGGGAAATATTTAAAATACAAAACAATGAACAAATTACTAGGATATAAGTTAAGTTCAGCTCTTTTCGCCATTTCAGGCATATGGCTTTAGGCTCAGCAGTGAAACTGTGTGTATTGAGGTGAGACTTCCATATTAAGCGAACATAGTTAAGTTGTCATTTTCCATTTCAACCATTTAGTGCAAGGTTAACGTACCGGCCATGATAATTTGCGTAGGGTTTAGTTTCATGGCAAAAATCAGGTACAGCGGCTGACGAAAACTAGTTCACCTGAAAGTGCATTTGTCGGTTACTGTCAAAAGCAGTCAGTTGTGTCCGTAGATGGCGCACGACCTACGACAACAGCGTAAAACGACCTTGCATAACATCGTTGTTACGATACTTTAATATTATCAAATGTAGAGGTTGCTTGCAGGGCACTTCTTTAGGTTCAATGTCACTTCTATTTGTTCGGTATTCTCACAAAATAGTGATTGCAAGAACGCCTTGCAATATACTGGGGTTTTGTTTTGGCAACTTAAAATCGACTAAATTGTGAATTGAGTTGACCAGCGCCACCTGAAACGTTTATATGTAACTGGTTTTATAGTAATATCAGAGAAATAACGAAGCCCGCTAGATTTGTAAAACACGATTCACGTCACATTTTGATCTGGTAAAATAAACCGTCATGTAATTAAGCGATTGATCGGTAACATGCACTTTGGTAAACCGTCAGGAAACACACGTCATTAGTAGATCAACAATTCGTTTATTTAAAGCAAGGCCTTCATACAGACAGCACGCATACTAACGATGATCATTACCCGATTGTTCCAGCCAGGACCAGTCAGCCCGACTTTAGGCAGTTTCGGCAGTTTGCCGACCAAGTCCAGGGCTATGGCTCCATGTCATCCTGGAATTGGACGCTTCAGTGGTCGAGCCTTGTTCGTGTGGTTGCGGGAACCCCGTCAGTATTGTAGGATGCAACGGTTTATCATGCACGCGGCAATGAAAAATGTTCTTGCAACGCTTCGCAATATAGCGTTTTTTTGCGTCAGGGAGCCCAGAAGGGGGACAGTATATATTATATACGAAAATCCCTATCCTCAATTGCAGCGCATCTCGACTAGGCTTCGCAGCCAATCAAATTTAACTGATAAAAATATGCAAGTATTCAACCCTAAGCGGCAACCTGAGGTTCATTATCGCTCAGGTTTGTAATCGCATAAACCGACCGCCACCGCGTTATGCAATAAGCTGCCGCTTGGATAACCATTGTGATTATGTAAAATATATGTATCGACTCTAACCACTTTTCTTTTTCCGCGTCTTCGGTAACCCATCCCGCCGTCGCGCAAATAAGTCAATGCGGTTGTGCAGGAGACTGTCGCATTCTAAACCAAGCAGGTGCCTATATTCCAGGGCGGGATGGTAACACCGTGAGGTCTTTTATCGTCACGGAATCCCGGTTTGGGTTCTAACACGCTGGGTATTCCCGCCTTCCGGAGAGCTCTTTGAATTATTGCGTTTATTTCGGTGTGCCTAGGAGCCCGGCCTTGGCCCTTCATGCTGCTCAATTGGTGGAAGCCATCCATCTCCACCGGTTTCGCATATTTGTGGTTAGCATATTGGCCCGCCGATAAGAGCCGACACTATGCCAAGTGGAGCAGCGGTGATGGGAGAGCCCCGAGAAATCCGCCGCTGAAGGTGCCTGGTACGGCCAAGACCGTACTTCCGCTTCCTCTGTGGAGACTTAATGCTTTCGATGATTTCACGGACTATGACTTTGGATGTTTAGTTATCAGGCACAACCTGCGTTGTATATTTTTTTCAAAGGACCTGGACCCAACCTAGTTTAACCAGTGACGTGCCTCCTGCTTAGCTATGCGCAGCCGGTGGTGAGCACTTGGGTCAATTAGCGTCTCTGCCAAATGCTAATAGAGACGCTGCGTAACACATGAAAGCCAATTCTGGTGCTGATCGAATGCTCAGTCTACCTCCTTTTACTATGAGGCTTCCTCTTTACCACGTTCTGTCCGTAAAGTCAATATTATGGACTTTACTCAGTATGTGCCTCGTAGAGTCATGGTATGACTGTAGGGCGTCGAGACCACCACGTCTCTCAAAAGCCGCGGTGAGCTTCAGACACACAGAAGCCAAAAGCGTCTTTTCCGAAAGTTCTAACTCCGCTGGGTTAACTCGTTTTCAACTCGGAAAATGGCAGCAATGGTTTTGTGTGCTTCTTGGTGTTCTCCCCAACCGTTATAACATCGTGTTTGGAAAGATTGAAGACTGTCCCTCCTTCATCCGCAAACCTTTTTACTTTGAGTATTTTTACCTTGAGAGATATTTACCTTGAGACCACCACTTCTACAATATTTTCAAGTTCCATCGTCTAGGTACAAGATATTCAGGGAACTTCTTATTCGTCCTACGAAACTAGAGATCCCCAGGCTGAAATAGGCAGGGCCCAGTAGGTCTTCCTATTGCACTCCATTTGTCGATTTGAAAGAATCTTTGTCACACCAAGATAGAGTTGAAAGATCGCTGTAGACAAAAGTTCCGGTACGTGTAGTCGTACTTCTTCTAAAATTCTGTCGCGTTATATTTCACTTGAAGTAAAATGATATTTGGAATTGATTTAATAATACAAGCACCATAATATCACTAGGGAGTTTGTTCCACAATATACTGTACTGCATGAAAGGCCTCCGCGCCTCCCTATATAGATACTCGTACATGCCTCAGAAGAAAGAAAGAGCGTTTTTAAATTGATTTAGTGTCCTCTATTAGCTAGGGAGGTTGTTTCAAAGTATAGCACCTAAATTACGGACTGGAAGTGCAAATAATAAACAAGTAAGATGGTTCAAGTGTTAAGGGTTCTTGCAGGTTGAATGAAGCCAACCACGACAGGATGGTGGCCAAGGAGATGCGCTTCAGTGTGCATTATATAAAAAACTACGGTTAATTTAATTAATTATAGAAACGGAGTTTCGCGTAGCAGACAAACGATGCGTACGCATGCGAGATCGGTCCCGAAGGATATTGTCAGATACTAGTACAGGAGACCTGGGACAAATAGCCTTGGAGTTAGGAGTACTCTGTGCACAAATAGGAAGCTATTGATGAATCTTCGTTAATTTGTGAATCCTATAAGGTATGCCACGAGGACAGACTGGGGTGGGTTTTAGCTGCGTGTGAGGTGCTATCATCAGGAAGCTGCAGAAGCGACACCGCTAAGTATTTGTCCCATTTTCTCCCAGAGTCCCGCGAGTGGGTGCGCTACGTGGTTTTCGTTACTGTCTTGTTCTCGTACACTTGTGCGCCTGCCACGGAGTAACACAGAGTTGCGTCATCGCCGCAGTTAGTTTCGCCGTGCCTAAAAGTGTAGGCTTAGCTCAGTTGCTCTAGCCGAGCGCTGTGTGCGACAGAAGATGAAGCCATCGCATCGAAAACGAGCGTACCCAGTGCAGACATATGAGGCCAAATAGCAAGTGGCCATTACATAATAACACGCTCGCGACAACGGACTTGCGAACGCGGGTTCGAGCCCTACCGTTGCACATTTGTATTTAAGGGGTTTGTCTATGAAGCAGTGCGAAGAACAGCCCATGGACGTCAAATCTTGGCTAGCAATTGAAAACGCCTGGTGTATATATTCTTGATGAGACTTTGCTTCGATGAAAAGTGCACCTCGGCGTCTGCGAACAGCACACCGTGACACTCAAAACGACCTCTTCAACAGAGATTACAGACTGCGCAGAGGCTAATCTTAACCGGAGCGTTGACACGGAGGCGGCTTACGGCCGGACGTTAACGGTCCTCAAGAGACATGTTAGGACAGTGGTAGAACCCTGCAAGTTAAAAAATATCTGTATTGAGCTACAACATGGTATCAGAGAAACTGGAGCTGGATCTCCCCGGGGTAAAATGGCAGTATAATTCTTCAAGGTCTCCTGCGGACCTCGCTGGAGGACGCGAAGGAGGATATTGGGAATCTCTGAGACTCACTGGAGGTGGCGCAGAGGGAACGAGATGAGTTATTGGCGCGGCCTCCTCAATCCTCGGACCTTTCGGCGATCTGCCTGCGCGGACCTTACGGCTTATGGACTTCTCTCAGTATGTGCCGTTATCTCACTATGTGCCGACTCCGGACGCACACGGGCAGCCGTAAGGCCCGTAAGGCGGACCTTGGGGCTGAAGACTGCTAAACTAATGGGCCTGTTCTGGCCTCCGGGATTCCTTCGGCAGATTCCCCCATCTTCCGAGACGAGGCACTTCTCTCAAAGAAGTGAGGGGCGTGCTGGTCGTCTCGGGGGCAAAGGCTGAATTGGAGTTACTCGCCGGCCTCGCTGGTCAATTTCTCTTGTTTCACAGCACTGCTTATTTAGCCCCCAGATGCTCAGGCACAGCAACGGTATTGTACATCACACCACCTGCCAGTCCTCCGCTGGGTCTCCGGGCAACGGTGGCGAAGGCTGCCACCTTGTCGTAGGCATTTTACAACCCAACAAGCCCTGTGATAATGCTGCAGTTACGCTGTTCCGCTCCGTTATCTAACGCATGACCCAGCTCTCAACCTCAGCAGACACGAAACCCCCTCTTTCTTTCCTAAGCGTCGCCCATCAGAGGCGATCAGATAATCAGCGGATTATGGCGGCCCTCGTGGTCCAATCGGCACGAGACGACCTTATAGAGTTTTGCTTGGCCAACATCATATAAGTGGAATCGGCCGTTTGCCGCCTCATCAGGCGGATAATAACGACGGTGACGTAATTATCCGACTATAGGACATTTCACGACCTTGGGGCTCAGTTGGCTGACGACATCACCAAGGCAACTGGCCACCAGGCTGACAGCCGAATGCGTGACGGCTTGGGAAAAGTGGCCTTATAGGGCACTCATCCCCTCGTCAGTGCTAAAATAGAGGCAGCAATCTGTCAGCTACTGGCGGCCACCGAGGCCGTTCCTATAGTGCGAGGCAGCTACGCCAGGACCGCACTACGGTATGCTGGTACACGTTGATGAAGGTGACGTCCCCTACAGCCCAGGTCGCGTTAGACTCAGCGATCTACTCTGATCGCGAGCGACAGGTGCAGGCCCTAAGTCTGGGATAGACTACCCACGTACTTCAACTGCTAAAGATCCGGCCACAAGGCTGCTGCCTGCATGGCATCCAGGGCGGCCGCCCTCCTCTGTCGTACATGCGGATTGCCAGGTCCTGCAGCGGTTGCGTGTGAGGCCAAAACGCCAAAAATGGCAGTATAATTCGACACACTGTATTGTGTGCGAGGTCTCGGGCCACAGGGCCGTCAGTATGACCTGCCCGTCTTATTATTATTATTATTATACAGCAACTAGAATCGTCGCGTAAGCGAAGGGATCCTATCCCACCTGGAAGGTCGAACACAAGAGTCTTCGCACAGCCCAGGCCTGACACCCTATCAGAGGTATCCAGACCCGCTGAATCGCCGTTGGATCGGGACAGGCGACAATTTTGCCGTAGAAGCTTTGCGCCGATAAAAGACTGGCAACAGGTGGGCAACGGCTCTCAAATTGAAAGCCCCCAGGAAGAGTAAATAATCAAGTCTCCAAGTGAACCTCAATCGGTGCCGGGCGGCTCACGATATACTGGGCACATACACTACACAGCATCAGGTGGGCCTCTGCCTTATACGAGAACCAAATTTGTACATCTCTTGTTTTTCACCTAACATGTACACTGATGCACAAAGGAAGTCTTTTGACGTTTATTATTTATTTACAGGTATATACATTTTGACATGTAAGCATACATTTTTCCATAATATTTCCGAGCCGTGTCCAAGCATTTGAACTGTCACGCAATCTCGCTCAGCCCAATGGCATGCTCTATGTGTCTATTATACCACACCCCATATATATTATATGCCCTACCAACACCAGGGGCGTGCACTTTTACTTCCAGTCCATACAAGGCGTTCTCTGCGAATGTTTGTCCAGAGATATTATTGTCCAATCCGGCAACTGAAACCGCTAGATTGATTACAAAATACATTTAAATGCCATCTGATCATTATAACAAATGTTCCATACCTTCGTATCGCTACTCTGTAGATGTTATGGCTTTGCTCGGGGATTATCTCTTGATATTTTAACGGTTGTTATTATGAGTGGAGGAACCTGAATGTAATAATGCACATACAAGAATTCCAATCTTACCTTTACCGGCTAATAATAATTTTGTAAAAAAAAGATAATGTCACCTTTTTATATTCTAATTTTAATATTTTATTTTTACTACAACTTGAGTCTTATTAAGCACACTTCTCAACATGTAGTGTATGCGTTTGAATGCATTTGCAAGTAGTCAATAAATTATGTTACTAATTTAAGTAAAAAACGAGTATCTGAAGACAACATGTTTTGTGAAGTATATTTTTTGAAGAGACACTCTGAAGATATTACTTTGAAGATAGGGCTGTGTGATAATTAATTCCATTTTGCAAGTTGTGTCGCGTTACATCTAATAATATTGTTTTTAATTGATAAACCTAAGAGTACACACATAAATAATGAACAGGTAATGAATACCGTTGATTAAGTTTCTCCGGAAACTATAAACAAGCATCTAACATCACCATGAGAATGAGTCCTGTTCTCAATAATATTTTTGATCTTGTTGAAAACATTTTTATTAAATGCTGCAAGAGACCGCTTGCAGAATAAACAGTAAAGCAACGGATTTATCTGTGGCAACTTGCGTATAACTACTGATCTTGTTCTTACCGTGATTAGACAAATCCAGGTCGGAATCTGTCTCTGATTGCAAAGAGTCCTCGTGCTTAAAAAGGAAGGCCTGCGAGAAGGGCATGCGTGGCAAGCGAACAGAAAACGGTGGCCAAAGTTGCCTTAAGGACATTGTTTTGCTTCCTGAGTATGCTTAACAGATTATTTGTCCGAAGGTAAATACGCCTAAAATACATTCACAACAAATCGCTGTGTGTGACTTTTTTTAATACTGTGAAAACTAAATTCTAGATAATAATAATAATAATAATAATAACAATAATAATAATAATAATAATAATAATAATAATAATAATAATAATAATAATAATACCGAGCCAGATGGCTTAGTGGCAAAAGCCTTTGCCTTGCATTCGGGAGGCCTGGGTTCGAGACCCAGACCGGTCACTCCTAAAATTGGTTTTCATGGTTCCCAATTTAAACAAGGTGAATGCCGGAGTGGATTCAAAATCGACCATGCTCGAAAAAAAAAACGGGGAGCACAGATGTCTCAATAAAAATAGATAGTGCATTACCATCCAACCCCCCCTAACATTAATAATAGTAGTAGTATTAGTAGTGTTGGTGCCGGCGTCAGCGGGGTGAGTCACGTTCGATCGCGCTCCCGGATAAGTACCGCAGAACCTAGTTCAAGCGCGGAAAATCTGGGAAATCTGCGGACCAACGACCGCCCTCGACCCAGTGATCAAATAGGTACAGTTTTCGGTAAGTGAAACAGTCGAAAAACAGTGAAAAACAATAGTGACAAACTTTCAGTCGCCAAATCGAACGCTGAATTCGAATCCTAACGGACGTAAACAAACGCAGGCCTAAAAACGAACCAACGTTTGGAGCCTCTAAAGTGCTGTGTACAGATTGACAATTTAACGGGTACTACAAATCTGTGTCGGCCACCTCGATTGAGCCGCTAGATCCCGAGATCTTGAATTAAGCCGAAAAAGTTGCGTTTTTGGTGACGCAAACAGAAGAGCAAAAGAAACCTCGAAAACCGCTGATACCGTTTATACAATCGGACAGCCCTCTTCCCAAGGACTTTATAGATGGGTTAAACGGCCTATATACGGTGGCTACGTGCTAAGAAACAGCTTTTGGCAAAAAGTTTGTATTTCGAAGACCAACAGAGATCAGCTGATCAGGTGATATCAACACCGCTGCGGCAAGATCAGCAAAGACACTGATTCAGAAAGCGCGCTTGATAAAGAGCATAACAGTGAGCTAAAATCCCTGCTAGTGTCTTAAAAACTCGAAATTTTGATTTTGTTCAAAAAATTGCCATTTTTGATACCTGCAGGCTTACGTAGACACTAGTGAGGGGGCCGAAAGGCCTTCCTCGCTAAATATGGAGAAAAAAATGGAGAAAAAAACAGGAAGAGCACCAGAGTGTGGTGACATCCCTGTCCGGACTACTGACGAGGACAACTTCGGAACCCAATCTTGCGGCCCGAAGAAAAGCAAAGAAAGACACGGAGTCAGCAACATTAATGAGCACGGAGGCAGCTGCAAGCAATGATTCGCTATGCAGCTACACCAAGGTAGGAGGTAAAAAGCGAAAGCAAGAAGACGATGAAGCGTCCGAAACGCAAGAGGAAGCGACAACAACGATATGGGGGTGCAAAGAGTTTGACGAGTTGCTCAATTGCGCGCATAGCCTTGTAAAAGAGACTATCCCAGCAAATACAAAGGATAACGTTAAAAGTGCAATAAAGGCTCTCGAAAGCAGCCTGATAGCACTCGAAAACAAAAGATCGATCTGGGTGAACCAACGACCTCTACAAGGGACGTGTCGCCACACTCAACACGAACCCTGATAGTAGGCAAAATCGGGGAAGAAGAAAACCCTAAAGCCGTTCTCAAAACAATAGAAATGGTAATAGACAAAATGAGTAAGGTCATTAACAGAAAATGGAAGTCAGAAGAAAGCAGAAGAAGATGAGCTCTGCACATCACAGAAGGAACTAACCCCGAACTCGCCAGAAAAGCGACAGAACACTGGCTGCAAAGATTTGAAGGCGAGAGATTGATCTGTGCCTAAAAAAGAAGGCCCCCCGAACAGAAAGACGAACGCAAGGTCCACAAAAACCTAAGACCGGGTCAATTATCATCAATACAACAGGTGATAAAACACAAGCAGAATGGTCCAGCATTCTACAGCGTGATGTGGACACAACCCGAGCTGGAGTCACGGTAGCAAACATCGTATATTCCAGAGAGGGCGGTATCAAAGTACTTTATAGGGAAAACCAAAAGGGAGCAACTACAAGCTTTCTAGACAGTATTAGGAACAAAACGTCTCTGCACAGGCTGTTCGAAAAGCCCTCAATCTCGCCAACTCGAAGGCTATAATCATCGAAGAACCCCGACAAAACAAGATGGGCAAGTGGGGAGCCACCGTCCTGCTAGAAAAACGGAAAGCAGAAGCACTGCTGGCCAAGCGGAGGCTGACAATCGGGTGGGTGTCGTATCCTCTAATCGAATGGGTAGTACCCCCGTGCTGCTTTAAATGCCAGAAAATTGGGCATTGGGAACGCGAATGCAAGGAGTCAAAAATGGCAGACATACGATGCCACAAATGCGGAACAATTGGCCATGCGGCCAAGACCTGCAACAAAAACCCCAAATGCTACAACTGCAAAGAGGGTGACACCGGACACGCGGCCAACTCCATGGAGTGCCCGGCCTACAGGCAATGTATTCCAAATACAAGGGACCGAAAGAGTGAGGTAAGAGGCACGGACTCTAAACAAGGACCCAAAACAGTCCAGCTCCAGCCCAACGCTAACGAGCAATCCACTTCAACAGAGGACAACATCATGGAGGCCGCCATTGCTGGAGACGAACAAACGTCAAGCGCCAAACAAGACGACGACGGGTTCGTCCCTTATAAAAAGATGAAAAACCCGAGAGATAAGGACGCGAACACCATCCAAAACGACGCCGAACAAACTGCAATGCATACAGATTATTATTGGGGGAGACTTTAATGCGGCCGCAGTGGAATGGGAAAGCCGACGCTCGAACGAAAGAGGTCGTGAGCTGTCAGAGTGGTTGGCCCAATTGGGCATGACCCTCTTCAACGATGGCCTGCGGCCTACGTTTGAGCGAAGGGACCAGTCTTCGTTTATCGATCGGTAATGAAGCTACGGTAAATTTGGTGACGGGTGGAAGATTTCAGAAGAAGATTCTCTGAGCGACCACCGGTATATTCAATTTGAGTACGGCGCGAATACTGCCCAGCAAGAGGGAAACATCCGTCGCTTAGCATGGCGTGCCGATAAGATGGACATGGAACGGCTTCGTACGGAGCTGGGCGAGAGAAGCCAAAGACTTCTCAGAGAGAAGGAGGAAATTTTGCCCGGCGACGTTGTAGATCTTCTGCGGTGGTCATGCGCAGCAGCATCTACCCAGAGATCGACCGGAACGCGTCGGCACCCGCCGCCTAAATACTGGTGGACAGCAGAAACTGCTAACCTCAGAAAAGCGAGCAACGCAGCCCGGAGAAAATACACGAGGGCCAGAAGGAAGATGATCGGCATAGGAGTAACCTGGCAGACTCTACAAGCTGCAAGAAAGGCCCTTAAAAGAGCCATCACGAGCAGCATAGAGAGAAAATGGAAAGAATTGTGCGAAGAGGTGAATGACAATATATGGGGGAAACCCTATAAAATTGTCATGGACAAATTAAGAAGGTCTCGCCCGGCACTTCCGCACGGTCTTGTGAAGAGCGCGGTGGAACGACTTTTTCCGAGTCGCACTGACCCCGCTCGGCCAATTTGAGGTTCCAGAGGCGGGCGTGCCACCCATTGAGGATTGCGAGATAATGGCCGCGGCGGATCGCTCGACGAAAGGCAAGGCCCCCGGCCCCGATGGAGTACCAGCAGAGGCGGTGAAGATCCTCCTACAGGAGCAGCCAGAAGTGTTCAGGCGGATGGCAGACAAGATCCTCGAGGAGGGGGTCTATGCAACACAGTGGAAGACAGCAGACCTGGTTCTGATAAGGAAATTAGGAAAGTTACCGACAGACCCAGGTGGGTATCGCCCGATATGTTTCCTAGATACCATCGGACAGACATTTGAGACGATACTCAACTACAGACTGATTGCTGAACTGGAGGAAAAAGGAGCGCTGTCCGACAGCCAGTTTGGCTTCCGACGTAGGCGCTCGACAGAAATGGCCATCAATCTGGTGCTAGAGGAAGCCGAAAGGCAGCGACAAAGGAATTAGTGGTCAAGGGAGCTTTGCACGGTCGTCCTTCTGGACGTCCGCAACTCCTTCAACTCATTGAGCTGGAAAGTAATCCTAGAGGTTATGGCTGAGAAGGGTATCTCTCCGTATCTGCAGAGGGTAATAGCCTCCTATCTCAGCAACCGAAACGTCGTGCATGCAGACAGGGAGTTCGCCATGACAGCAGGAGTCCCACAAGGCTCTGTCCTAGGGCCCACGCTGTGGAATATGGCGTACGATGATGTGCTGCGGCACTGCGACATGGAGGGAGTCCAGACCATTGCGTATGCCAATGACTTAGCTGTCCTTGTCACGGCGCGCAAAGCGGACGCACTTCAGGGGCGGGCCCAGCGTGCCATCGAAGTAATAAACGACTGGATGGTGGGGCACGAGCTCCGGCTAGCCTCTGAGAAGGGTGAGGCTGTGCTTCTTACAGGACGGAAGAGGCACGGGGATGTCCGGCTAGCACTGAAGGGAGTGGCTATCGAAGTCAGGCAGTCAGCCCGATACCTGGGAGTGACCATTGACAAAGCCCTCAATGGCAACATACATATAGATAAGGTGACCGCCAAGGCAGAAAAGATCGTCAACAGCCTGGCTAAAATTCTGCCAAGAACAGGTGGCGCGACTGAGGGCAGGAGAAGACTTCTTGCCTCTGTGGCAGAGTCCACCGTGCTTTACGCCGCACCTACGTAGGGTCTCAGCGCGATGAAGCTAAAGAGGAATAGAAACAAGCTTCTGAAGACGCAGCGCAAGCTCGCGATAGGAGTCGCTAGAGCGTATCGCACGGCCGAAACAACAGCGGTGATCGCGATCGCCAGGCTCATTCCGTGGCTAGGCTAATCGAGGTGCGAGTGCGGCGAAGACGAGAACGCCAGAAGAAAGCGGTGGCTCGACAGCAAACGCTCGAGAACTGGCAACGGGAATGGAGCCAACTGCCAACGGAGACCCCAGGAGCCTGGACCCGCCAAGTTATCCCTCATTAAATGGTTTAAGAGAAAGCATGGCCACGTCACCTATTATCTGACGCAGGTGCTAACGGGGCATGGATGTTTCCAAAGGTACTTGCACAGAATGGGTAAAGTCGCGGAGCCTACGTGCGTTACTTGCGGCACGGGCGAGGTTGACGATGTTGCGCACACTGTCTTCCACTGCCCAGCACTTGAGGCGGCACGAGCAGGTAGGAGCGCAGTGGCGGCCCCGCGCATGACGGTAACCGACCTGGTTAACGCCATGCTTGAAAACGAGGAGAAATGGAAGCACGGGGTGGACCTGGTAGAGGGCGTAATGAGGTTGAAGAACGAACTGGAGTGAGCACGGGTAGCCGCGAGCCGACGGCAAGAGACGTCCACAGCCAGCGGGTAGCGCCGAACGAGGAAAAGCATAAAGGAGGATAGCAAGTGAAATCTCCATTTTCCAGTAATGTAAAACGAAAGTGTAGCGCTGGAATATGGTTATATGAATAAAACCCTAATATATAAAAAAAAGTGGTAGTAGTAGTAGTAGTAGTAGTAGTAATAATAATAATAATAATAATAATAATAATAATAATAACAACAATTTAAACGTTTATGTTAGATAAAACAAACACTTAATTCAATTTCGCGTTTTACAATTACTGCATAATTCTCTGACAAAAATAAATGTATCATATTTTAGAGATAAGCCATTTGTACTCTTTTGGGATACAACACAGCAGAAGTAGACGACGCTGAAGCGTAGTCTAGGAACTAGTGCGCTAGTCATGGTTGTCATCTACCGGGGTGTCGCCGGTTCCATCCCTGTTGCTGATCAAATTTTCTTTGAGCGATGCTCACTAAGAATAGATGATAAAACCATACTGCTGAGAGTCAGCGGCCATGCTGCTACAAGGACTGTAGGGGATACCCTAGATATCTTGCAACGTCCGGCCCTCGGTGCATTGAAGGTACACCTCAGGCTAAGTTCCAGGCCCGTAGGGAACGGAGGATAGTCTTGAATTGAAAACAACCTCTTTAATTTTATTTACTTTTATACGACGCTTTATTTTCTCTCTCAAACAAAATAAATTACTCACAACACTCTTGGGCAAAATGTAATTTTGTTGTATGAAGATCCACCCGTGGTTGTGTCTGATGGCTCGGCTACCATTTTTCTAATAAATAACCGTAACCGTAAGTTAGGTTGCGACTATTGCAAGAAGTTACAGCACTTGCTAATTAGCCAAAAAATATGCTACGGCCTTTGTCAGTTATCGCTCGCAAAACCGTGAATGACAAAATTGCAAGTTAAGGAAGGACGCTATACAGGTATGTGACTTCGAATTTAGTTAGTCAATATACAAATATAAGGTCGCGCACATAGGGGCACTAACGTGTGTACCCTGTAATATTTTAATGATACCCAAGTCCGTGCTCTAAGGTCTTCTGGCTATCCTTGATAGCCAGAATGGTATACAGACGACTCCCGTCGACCTCTAGGGATAACCCTAACAGCCTTTGAGGGTGGGAGGACACTTTTCTGGGATGCTTCCGTGACTGATTCTTTAGCGCCTTCAATGGTCAGTCACGGTGCAGCCCATGCTGCTTATACTGTTTCGCAGGCGGAGAGAATTAAGAGTGTCAGAAGTATGCATCTATCGGAGACTCGATGGATTTTCGACCTTTTGCCTTTAAGACCTTAGAAGGCCCAAATCAAATTACTGAGGGCTTTATTCCTAAGGTATGCAAGTGTCTCAGATTGATCACGGGGGACCTACGCGCTGGTAATTTTTTTCCGGTAAAGGCTCTTAGTGAATACACAATGTGGTAAAACCAGTACGTTGCTTGGCACTGTGTCCACGTGGTTGACACCAGGCCTGGACCTAAGGCTGATCTAGTTTGTCGTCACGATCACTGAGGGACAATTGTTTACACCCAATTATAAGTTAAATAAATACGCTGTCTACGCATCCAGCAAGCGATGGCTCAACGCACTTGTGTCGACGTATGCTTACGATGGCTTAATTCAGTCGATTAATCGTTCCTATTTAAGCAGTTTGATAGAGATAATGCCTGCTATTGCTTGTCCACTAACGGACAAAAGCAAACTCGCAGTTCTTTATATAGGTCCTTTATATACAATACAATGCAGTCTTCTTTATTGAAAAGGGGTTTTAGTTATATTGTAGTCTTTACGCACATGAGCTCGTCGGAAACTCTCCTTGAGAACGCATGATTCGCCACCTTGACATTAGCAACTTCCGGTGGAGTAATCGACACATCGCTACGAAAATTGTTTGGATGTACTGTGGACAAGATAAAGTGTGTTGCAAAAAAATTAGCAACTCATGTTTTTTTGCGATAATTTCGGCTTGGTTTATTTGAATGGCTTGAAATTTTAAGAGCATGATGTACATGACGAAACATGAGTATAGTGTTGATTTCATTGCAATCTCAAAATCGGTTCATACAAAAAATAAAAAAGTGTGAAAAAACAGTGTTGCAAAATATTAGCAACAATAACATGCTAACAACACAGCTCTTTTTTGTAAAGGATAGTCGATACTACAGCTGATATTCGATCCCAGGGATCAAATGTCAGGAATATTGTCTAGCTAAGTCAATCGTTATATAGCTGCAAAATATTCTACAGCTTAGTCGTTGTTCCGAACTAACGACGAATCTTATGTTTAAACCATGGGTCGTACAAAGGATCTTTCGGATAACGAATAGACAAGAATTGAGGCATATGCTGAGCTCGGTCATACAGTAACTGCTACAGCAACCAGATTAGGACGGCATAAGAGCACCATCAGCAGGTTCTTACACCCTGGAGTGAACCAAAGGTGCAGATCTAACAGTGGGCGTAAGCCAGTTTTGACTATTCGAGATCGGCGAAGGATCATACAGTTGGCTACTCATGACCAAATGTCTTCTTCCAGGATCAGGACTACTTTGGGAGTGCCAGTGCACCGATCCACAGTGTACCGAGAGTTAAGTTCTGACAAAAACGTGCGATACGCGAAAAGGAAGCTTATGCCGCGACTGCAACCGAAGCACATTGTCTTCTCTCTGTTCTCGGATGAAAAGAAATTTAATCTCGATGGCCCTGACGGCTGTCAGTACTATTGGCACGACTTACGGAAGGAACCTAAATGGTTCTCGAAACGTGTGGCCGGTGGTGGCTCTGTGAATTATTGGGGCGCGTTTGGATATAATGGGAAGTCTGATCTAGTCGAGATTGTGGGCCGAAACAATTCTGACATGTACCAGCGCATTGTCGGTTCCGAGTTAGAAGCCCACTTCAGAAGAATTGGGGGACCTGACGCAGTTTTTCAACAAGAGAACGCCACGTTTCATACCTCGGCTAGCACTATAGCCTTTTTTCCAAGAACAAGGAGTGCCACTTTTTGACTGGCCGGCATTAAGTCCAGACCTGAATCCTATTGAAAATCTTTGGGGACATTTGGTAAAGCAGATTTACGCAAATGGTCGACAATATAATAATTTGTCGGACTTCAAAGAAGCTGTCCAGCAAGCATGGACTAATATTCCACTTTCGTACTTACAACAGCTCATTATCTCCATGAAAGACCGAGTTTACGATTTGATTCAGAAGAAGGGACGAAAAACCCGTTTCTAGAATAAAATATGTAGTTTCAAATAAGTCATACAGCCCTGCTAAGAATCGAATACGCTGTAAGGCGCTATTGTTGCTAATATTTTGCAACACTGTTTTTTCACACTTTTTTATTTTTTGTATGAACCTATGTTGAGATTGCAATGAAATCAACACTATACTCATGTTTCGTCATGTACATCATGCGCTTAAAATTTCAAGCCATTCAAATAAACCAAGCCGAAATTATCACAAAAAAACATAAGTTGCTATTTTTTTGCAACACACTTTACTAACGTTATGATTCCGCATTAGTTGTTAAAAAGCCTTACATTAACTTGCATTCGGTACTCGCTCCCGTTTGAGAGTACATGGATCTTGAGCCTTTGCAACGCCATGGGACTAGTTCAAAGCAATTCTACGTCTTTTTTATAAAATGGTGCCCACACGTGTGAGATGTACGTCAATTTTGGTGACGAATTATCTGTACGTTGCCGTTATGCCCAATAAATGCTCTAAAAATGAGACTGCACAGGCGAGACGCAGACTTTACAACGTCGGCAATTGTGAGTTGTTTCCGTAGCTCAACTGTCTTTGTAACTCGGCATTGTTTTTCACCTCAACGTATACTGTTAAATTGTCGGCATAGAGCTTATAAATTACATCAAGTTGGCTAAAAATGAGTTTAAAGCCTCAAGCAAGGATTGCATACAAGAGCGGCCCTAGGCAGGAATCTTGCGGGACTTTAGAGGGGTATGGAACAGTACCAGCACTGTTTACCGTGACCATAAAGCTCTAGTCAGTGAGATATGCTTAGCACCAATTTCTAACCCCTGGGTCGGATGCCTAAAAATCAATCTTTATTAGTAAACTCTGACGGTCAACCCAATCGAAGGCACGCAAAAAGTCAAAGCACACACTGTGGAGCAGAGGCCCGCGATTTCGCGCTATAGTCCCGTCATGGGAGACCTTCAAAAATTGGGTCGATCGTCCCATAGTGAAGGACTTTGCCGTCTTCGAACGAACAAGTGCAAATTACTGCCAGCGGCTCCGCCTAAGAGTCGGCCAGTTTTTTTAATACAATAGGCGGTGGACTATCAGACGTATAGGTGCTTTTGCATTACAGACTTCGAAGTTTTGCGAGCACACTAAGAGGGGAAAATTCAATGTCGTTAAGTGTGGGCCGTTTGCTTAATACTGCCTGTGGAGACGTTCTAAGGCTGTATGTAGACACTTTTGAAGTAATTTAACAGAATCTCAGCCCTGTGTTCATTTTCTGTTGCGGTACTTTTCTATGGATAAGCGGTGCTACACCAGACTGTAGTTTAAGATGTCGGCCTGCATATTGAAAGAAGTCCCGGATTGCGTCGCGAATATTCAGATTAGTTTCCTCCAAGCGCCGATAACGGAATACTGCACGTGCCAAATTACGCGAGAGGCATTTATGGTTTTGCAAGGTGGGTGTACTACTACTCAGCCTTTGAATGGCTCTACCCATAAAATCCTGTAATGGGGATGATCGTTAAACCATCTTTAAAATATATCCTTCTGTGAAGTTAAACATGACATTTAGAAATCATCATCATTATCATCATTTATTTATTGTACCATACGTATGGTATGTATATATAGATAATAAAACACATGTTTATAGATAAATAATAAAATATTATCGAGCTAACTGCGTAAGAGAAATTGCTCTCTGACAGGTATCGAGATGGTAGATAGGGCACGGCTGGTTACATAAACGGCACAAACAGCCGACATCAAGATCGTGGAAGCCTCTTCAATGGCAGAGTTTATGATGAAACCCGTGAAGTGAATTGCGGGTCACGAGATGTCGGTTGGGTTGCAGTGGTCTCTGCCAGTTCTGTGTGACCATTGCTGGCGAATTAAAGTGTAGTGGTATCACGCACGCTTAGCATTTAGAAACAGCTTTCACTGATTGTCACTGCACAAAAAATACGCCAATTGATGGCAGCCAGAGCCACAGCCATGGCATTGTAGGCAACTTTATAGAAGTTTAAAGATGGACCTTCATTATGCTGTTAGCTGTCTGCGGACATTTTAAAGGTGACGGTTGGGTAGTCGGACTCTAAGGAAGAACCATCCACTGTATAACAGTGATTAATGCTTCATTATCTGTAAGTAGCAGATCCAGTATATTTTGCCCGCATATAGGGACCTTGACAAGTTGCACAAATTCAGCGGTACAACAGAAAGTTCCTGTAGTGAAGTTTGGTCCCTCTGTGGCGCAGTCTATTTCAGGTTGATTGCAGTCACCAGTCAAAATGATGGGCAAGCTCACTTAAACAAGGTTTTCCAAAGCGTCACATAATGCGCACATCAAGAGCGAGGAGAACGGCGTGCCCCGTACAGCAGGAAACCCTCCAGAATCATTTCAAGAATATCCTCGCCGCGAAGGATACGATTCCAGCGAGCATTCCCCAGGTCGACACAGAGTGGCCGGATTGGATGCAAGAGTGGAGATCACGACTTCAGGCAGACTTCACAATCGCCGAGGTCTTCGAGGCAGCAATCCACCTCCCCCGCGGAAAAGCGTGTGGAATGGACGAGGTCTACAACGAATTTGTCAGCGGCGCGACGGAGCTCCTGCCCCTCTGGACCGCCCTGTTCAACGAGTGTCTGAGAAGAGGGGAGATCCCGAAGAACTGGCGGGATTGTCTCCTGATTCTCATCCCGAAAGGGAAAGGCTGCCCGTCTGACCCGAAGTCCTGGCGGGGAATCGCCAAAAAGTCGTGCGTTTATAAACTTCTGTCAACTCTCCTTACACGCCGACTTACCCCGTTCCTCGAGGCCTGCAACGTAATCCCTGATGAGCAGCATGGTTTTAGAGCTGAAAGATCTACGCAAACAGCTTGCAGAATACTCAAAGACAAGGTCGAGAAAGTTCTTAGGAAATCCCGCCGGCCACTCTACGCACTCTTCGTCGACTTCAAGAGCGCATTTGACACCGGCTCAAGATCAATCGTTATCGAGAAGCTAGCCTCAAGTGGTGTCCCGACGAAGATCCTCGGCCTGATCGGTGCTATCTTACAGAAGAACGCGATTCTAATCGATGATGGCGTGGCTATTAGGGAGCCAATCGAGCAAACCACGGGCTTTGCCCAGGGTGATAATCTCTCACCCTTGCTATTTTCCGTTCTCATCAACGACTTGCCGTCGTTCCTATCAACGAAACACCCTCTTGTGGAGACGCTTATGTACGCCGACGACGTATGCGCCTACAGTACCAGCTGTTTTCATTTGTCTCAAGCGGCAAGAACGCTGGAGAAAGTACCATAAATGATTCAAAAACCGAGGCTCTAAAATTTCGTCGGGGAGGGAGGCTCGCGGCCAGTGACCAAGATCCAGGTGAACGGAGTCCCAATAAAGTTCGTAAACAACTTTACGTACCTTGGGGTCGTGTTCACGACGAGTGGATCGTCGTTCTCTCGACACATAGAGGAGCGATTCAGAAAAACTCTGGTGGCTTCTTCATCGATATCGGACCCGTATCGCCTCTCGTTGGAAACCGCCTCTAAACTCTTCATGCTCAAGCTAGCCCCATGCGCTGCCTATGGAAACGAGTTGATCTGGGAGCATCTTAGCGAGCGAGACCTTCGAACACTCGACAGAGCCAATCGACGTTCTAAAAAAGAGTTCTTGGCGTCCACACAAATACGCGAAATCGTATGGTCTACCTCCTGACGGGAGAAAGCGATTTGTGGAGGAGATCCAACAAAAGTTCAAGCTTGAGGAGACGACGGCATTCGTGAACTTCATGAGCAGGAAAAAGAGGAGATCAGCGACGTGAGTCCACAGTTCTTCACTTCGCCAGCAATGACAGACGACACATGAAAGGAATCCGGATCGGGCAAACAGGCACGTGGTGGTCAAATTCTCGACCCACGGCTATCATCATGTGGTCTGTCGAACGGAGTCGTTTCACGACCCAGTCGAGTCGTGTATCTGTAAATATTGCGAAGGCCCTTGTGATCTGTATCATGCCCAAACTTGTACATACACACAGTCTCTGAATCAGCTCGAGAGACTAAAGAGTAAGCTGGGGGGACTTTCTTGATTAGCCTGAGTACTTGTGTACTCCAATTTTAACTAGATAGAATATTACACAGACAGTGTGAATAAAGAAATTGAATAATGCGCACATTTGCTGCGCTAGCTCGGTAGAAGAACCGGTTGGACAAGTAAGCACGTGCTACCGATAGCATGGATTGGTTAACATGTTTGTATAGTTAAGTATTATTCATGTTTACAAATGAATCGAGACAAGGGCGGTTTTATCAGATGTGCAGAGTGGTTAAAGAGTATAGTCCGGAAAGAAAATCTACCATTGTAGCCTTTAAGAGGGTCCTGGAACGAGCAGGCTGCACAACTGCATAAATTCCCAAAACAAAGGAATTCGTGCTTCTAATCTAATTGGGTAATAAAAATGCCTTCAATAAGATAAACAGGAAAATAGTAATAAAGACGATGGAAAGGAGTAACTTATGTATTTCTGTCAAATAGTTTTATCCTACTCGGATGAACGATGTCTAGTTGCAGAGGGACAAGGATATAAGGTTACTGTCGGGGTCCCACAAAGTTCGATTCTGTAACGCTTTCTCTGGAGCTCGGTCCTGATGGTCACGGCGCGGACCGAAGCGATCCTACAGTCGAACCAGTGCAGACACTACGGAAAGAAAAACACAAGAGAGCACTTAGGTCGATCTAACGCACACTAGCAATTAGGGTTTGTCGGGCGTATCGGGCCAGAGCTTTCCTGGTTCAAGCTAAGGTGCTGCCATGGGGACCCCTGGCAGGAGAAAGAAGCAAGATATTTCTGAAAAAAATTCGATCTTGCCAGGAGACAGGAATGCTACAGACGCCGTTTGGCAGAAGGAATCGGTGCAGGTTACACCCGGGGTGACCAGGGAGAGCTGGACCAAGAGTCTGATATCGGACCTCAAAACTAAGATAATTGCCGACACGTTAATATACCATACAGCTCAGGTTCTGACCGGTCACGATCAGTTCCCAATCTACTTGGTTAAGATAACGAAGGCCACCCGTTACATCTGTGTGCAATGCCAAATTAGGGAGACGGACGGCGTGGAAACACACTGTTTTACACCGCGAGTCTCCTCAAGAAGACAACAAAGTGTACGGGTTCACGGTCGTGAGGGGCCGCCCCATCAAGGAGGTGGTTAGCTACATGATGACCTCAACGAAAACGTGGAAGGAGGCGCAGACCTATTCGATGCCATTTTGACGCTTAAGACAAGCCAGCCGAGCCACGATGATCCTTAACTATTGTAATGCCGTCCGTACACGTGCCTTTCGTAAGCTGATGACGATTCTTAATGACGACTGTCACATGCACGATTAGACCAGAGGTTAGATGCACTAAAATAAAAGTGGCATGTTGCCCATATTGACAATCACAGCACTCGTTGCTGTACATTATGAAGCACCATTCAAGTAAAGCAAACTTTTGCCTGAATTGCATGTTTCAAACTTTGTCAAGACCATAAGTCTACCTTGGAACAATCTAGAGGTAAAAATTTGCTACTGCGTTCGGGACCGAGAGTCACCACACGTTGCCTACATTTCCATAAAGAGAGACTGTCTTAATGATGTGCGCAGTGAAGGTCGTCCAGTATAATGGAATCGAAGCCCTAGACACCGGATAAAGTTGAAAATTTTGAGGGGTAGGCCGCCGCAACGTTATAGCGTCCTTGGAAGCTATTCGAGCCCCTCTTCTGAATTCCACAGAACGAGGACCCCTGCCAGTAAAGTGATGCGCGTGTGGCACCCAGGTCGTGATGTACGATCACTATATCATCTGCATACATCACAAGTATGGC